>SKCR01046152.1:0-91078 GCA_019454045.1 Zanthoxylum bungeanum | reverse complement strand
AAAAAATTTTGTGTCGTTTTGATGGTAGAATAGAACGAACATAGAATAATGATATAAGCTACTCCTAGAGAAAACATAATTGGTAGGCGAGAAAATTTGGGAAATAGACTTCAACCTTAGATTTTCCATTAGGCCCAATAAAGATATCATGAGCCAGCTCGTGACTAAAGAAATATGTGCCAAATTCGGGCTAGAGCATTATTGACACCAGGACTCGAGAAACTGTGGACAAATGGGGGTTGTTTTTCGAAGAAAATGAAAAAAAAAAGAACATGAGAAAGAGAATAAAAGTAGTCAAAAATTCTATGAAGAAGAAGTGAGACTAGCCCCTGTTGAGTGAGCAAAAGCCCATTATAGGAAACTGGACGATTGGATTCGGGGATTCGATGGAGCCAAAAAGAAGAAAATATGCTCTAAGCCATAACTAGGTGCCAGAACGGACCAGAGACGATGAGAGAGAAATTGGACCGAAGTTGTTCCGATAGAGAGGCCAACCACCTATAAAGAGCGGCCAAAATAGAAGAAGTCAGGTCAAAGGAACAACCATTGGCTATGTTAGAAGACAAATGAAGAAAACCAATGACGAGTTTTTGACTTGGCACGTAAAAAAGTACTTACTGGATGAAAGTTATGCATTCACGGAATTAAACGGAAGCAATAAGACCTATAAAGGGTCTAGATAGGGCAGAATAAAAATTAAAATAAGAACTTTTAAAGGAATATGGGGTGGACTAGAATTTGGTACGAGCTGAGATAGTAGCACCAGAGGGGAAAAACCTATCAAAACGTTTATATCGCGCAGAGTGTTGGTCATGGGACCGAGTAGGAAAATGAAAGTATTGTACTTAAAAGACCTAAAAAGAAGGGAAACTGGAAATAAAAGATGATCAAAAGCAGGAAGATGAAATGAGAGTTCAGGAAGAGGTAGAATGCTTAAACTCTCTAAAATGCTCTTAGTTTCACCATCAGCCTCGATGCGCTGAAACCAATCTCTAAAGATGGGATCTAGTTTAGACCAAATATAGATAATAAAATTTTACACATAGCTCGATGATTTGTCTCGTATAGGGACACCACTTGATAGTTTAGAATGTTGCAAGGTTTCACGGCAAAAGGGAAAGAAACTCCAAAGAATTTAGAAGAGTAGCCAAATCCAGGACTATAAAGTCTGGCCGAACATAGGACAGTTGTCATTGAATGTATAAATTGTCAATCACCAGAATCAAGGGATCTGATTAATGTCCGACCAGAGATATATTTCAAATAAATTTCTGATCAGACATGTATCGAGCTATCAGTAGTGTGCAGATTTTCAATTACTAAATCACATACCTGATTGAAGTTTGGCCGGAGGTTTGCCTTAAGATAAACTTCCAGCCAAACATAGATCGAGCTGTAGCTGATGCTGCAGATTGGCAATCACTGGAGACATAAAGGTGATTTGATTTCCCCTTTCATTTTCAGCTCCAACCTGCACATTATAAATTAATGCCTAAGCCATTGACAAAAGGGAGGACAACCAACAACAACCACTAACAACAACGACAACACCCAACACTGATCCCAAATTTTTAAAATTTTGACCACTCTAAAAATTCTGATCTGAAAACCTATCATGCGATCCCATGAGGTCTCTAGAGTTAACTTCATTTGGCTAGCAATCAAGCAATGATTCGGATCTAAAAGGTATTTACTGAGCCAGCTACATCTAAAGGTATGACCTGGGGGCCCTTTATTACTATTTCTACTTATTTTACGATACTGTTCTAACACAGTATCTTCAACCAGGTTCGATTTATATCCTGGCGGACATCCACTATATGAGACAATATCCGACCTGGCTTCCCCGAAGCGAGGCCGAATAGACATGTACCCTATTTTCTTTACTTGTGGTTTTATTACTATTGTTCTAGTTATTTACTATTTTATTTATCATGGTTGTTTGTACATGATTCTGTAATTTCATGACTTTCTGGTTTGCGAAGTATATCTGGCCAGACTTGTAATAAGTCTAGCCGTACATAAATTATATAAAAGATATACATGCTCCGTCTGGTTTATTTATCATTTTGTCTTGTTTTACAGTTGTTCTATAATTACTATGCTATTTCTAGATAATCTTGTTTGTGAGGCATGTGTTATGTCCTTTTTACTATGTTATCTTTCTTTATTATTGATCCAATTTATAGTCATTTATTTACTGTCATGTTACTTAATTATTATCATTAACTGTTCATGAATCTGTGTTATTTGTCTCTTTCGTTTGCAAAAACATATCCGTCCGGATATACAACATGCCCAGCCAGACATCAATCTCATGAAAATATGCCCTAATTTGTTATATTCGTACTTTATTATGGCTTCGAATGTTTCTGGATAATTGTAACTTTCTCAATATCATTCTTTCTTTTATTGCCTTTATAATTCTACCTCTGTATATTTAGTTTTACCAGTTTAATTAATGTCTTTATTAAATTATTGCATTCTTATATATTTAAATTGTTAATTGCATGATATCACATTATAAGATATAATGATACCACTTTTAAAACTGGATATTATAATGTCATCAGTATGGGACTATTCCAAACCCAAACTGGTTTAAGGTCAAACTTTACGAGGGGTGTACTGCGACCTTAAATCATTTCAAGTGTTTCATACTGGGTGGCGACTCCTTTCTCCAGGTAGTTCCCGCGGTCTACTTATATTCTCTACAGACTGCGAGCCCAACAATGTCATAGTCGCCAACATCATAGGCATAGCGGTAAACCACATTTCGCTCCTACGGATGGCGACTCCACTAGAGATAGAGAATCAGCCTCAAAAGATGTCTTATAGTATTCATCGCGAGATTGTGGTTAATTATGTCATCATTCTTTTTCACACCTTTATAAACCTCGATGACGTTATATATCGTGAAATTGATTTCACTAAAGGTGGTGGATCATTATGTGATAGTAACCATTATTTGTTACCACGTACTTTCAGGTATAAAAAGAAATGTTCATTGGTCGATTGAACTCTTAGATGGGGAGACCTAATTGTGGAAAAACCTTCACTAATGAGAGCCTAAGCCTGAACCATAGATCAAGCCCACATGTAAGTAATAGTTGTTTCCCCATAAGAATGAACCTCCATAATGATTCACTATAGCGAAACAACATTTTTTTTTTATGCCTATGATGTCGGAAAACATGACACTGTTAGGCTCCTAGCTTGTAGAGGGTACGGGTAGCCCGCGGGGGACTACTCGGAGAATTAAGGCCGCACTACACCCCTTACAAGGTCAAAACTTAAACATTTTTAGGTTCGAAATGGTCCCTTAATGATGGTGATATAATATATAGGTTTGAAGGTGGTATAGACATGTCTTATAATAAAACAACATGCAACGACAGTTTAAAACATACGATTGCACAATCAATTAATAATAAAGGCAATAGGAAAGTTAAATAAAAATTTACAAATGTCTAGAAATTATTAACATAACAGTACAATTCTAACTAAGCAGAACATGGTGAATATCTTCATCAGCCTAGCTTCGAGGAAGCCCGGTCGGATATTGTTTCATATTATAAAGGTCAGGCCAGATATCATGATTCAGACAATACATTCTACGTGAAACAGACAGATAAAAAACGCAGAAACATATATTGTATAATAACAATCTAGAAACAATATGACAATAATGAAAGTGAATATAAGACAGAAACAATAGTAATAACATGATGAAAACAATAATAACTAGATATATTAGATTTTTTTTTTTTATAATACAATCAAAATTTTGATAACTTGTGTATGTTCAGACGGACAAATATCATGTTTGGTCGGAGATATTACGCCAGAACAGTAAATAAAATACAGGAAATAAAGATCAATGAGTCTTCAGGCCATACTTGAGTGTTGTTGGCTCAGAAAACAACTTTGAAAACTTAGACGATTGTCGGATTACTTGCCGAGAGGGGAAACTTTAGGGGACTTCTAACGTTTTCCTCACTATTTTTCTCTCTTATATTTTAAATCAGAATTTTTAAATGAAGACCAAAATTTTCCAGGTATTTTTTATTTAGACGTCTAGGGCCCAGTGAGAAAAATTTGGGCACTAATTTATAGTGTCTGGACTGAATTGAAAAGGGAAAGGAAAATCAAATCCCCTCTCTGATTCCAGCGATTTCCAATCTACATTGTTAGCTACAGCTCGATCTAATTCTGACGAGATATTTATTTTAAGATATACAACTGGCCAGACATTAATTAGGTCCGTGAATTTAGTAATTGGAATTCTACATACTCGTTGACAGCTCGATACATGTTCGGCCGAATATTTATTTTGAATATATGTTCGTTCGGACTTTAATTAGACCAGTGATTTCAGCAATTGATAATTTGCACACCCATTGACAACATGTCAATTATCCGGAAAGATTTAGGGTTTTTAATAAATAGCCGGCCGAATATCATGGACTGAGAAAAAGGTTGGCTGGAAATTGGTGATGTCCAGCCGAGACTTGGCTATTTTTATTAATTCTCATGAGTTCTTTTCCCTTCCAACATTCATCCTTGTAATTTTCTGAACGTTCGTTTGGTGCCTTCATAAGAGACTCGTCGTTGGGTTATGTGTAAAAATTCAATGTCTATAGTCGCCACCACTTTGGTAGGCTTATACAATATATGACAATGACAAGTCTATCAAAGTCATGTATGTATTTTTACTTACCTAGTTCGTCAGACATTTCCGGACTTACCTGACCTTGTAGCAGTTTGTTTATTGATAGATGGGCCCTCAGGCCCTTCGATACTTCGATTCGTGGTGAGATGTTTCAGTCCTGGTATGTAGTTCTGTGAGAGTTGATGGACCCTTAGATCCCCCGATGCTTTAATCGATTATGAGATGCTTCGATCCTGGTTGTGAGAGTTGACAGACCCTCAGGTCCTCTGATACTTCAATTGGTTGTTAGATGCTTCGATCTTTTATCCCCATTCCTGAGGCTCTACTCCATTCCTAGAGTTTTCTGTTGTTTTGTCTTTATTCCTAAGGCTCTACTCCATTTCAAGAGTTTTCGGATGTTAGTCCTCATTCCGAGGCTCCACTATATTCCCAGATTTGTTTATGACATTTCGAACCTATTCTCGAAGTCTGAACCCTATTGCCAGAGTCATTTGCCATCGTATCCTCATTCATGAAGCTCTACTCCATTCCTGGAGTTGTCTGGTGATTTATTCTGATTCCCTAGGCTCTACTTCATTCCCAAAGTTGTCTGATGTTTGTTCTCATTCTTTGAGGCTCTACTCCATTTTTTAAGCTGTAGCTGCAATAGAAGTTGAAGCTCATTGCCCCCGGCCAGTCTTCATCTTTACCTCATATGGTATTTTTCATCATCTAACACATGCCATGGTGAAGAAGAAATATTATTATGATACGTGAAAGAAGTGGTTGCGCACCTCTTCCAGGCCCCCATGCTAGATCATTCTACTATCCAGTTAGGCTTTGTTAGTAGTACAAGTGTCTCTTATTCCTTACTCATGAGAGGTGTACCTTCCAAGGTAGTCCCGTTTCCTGTCGCATCTTGGATTATTTCCGTGAAAAGTTGGCTCATAGGCATATCTGGATTGTCACCACCAAGAGTCTTCTAGTGCACCGAACAAACATAAGTTCCTAGCTATTTCTTCTTATTTTGGCATGGAATTAAATAGGCAAAGAACATGATTCATGTATACATAGCCTAAATTTTCTCTTTTAGCTAGAATTTTTGCATTCCATGAACATTTTGAGTTTTATTTCAATAAAACATTAGTATTCTTCCACCGATTTGAGTGATACCCTAAGCTGAGAAAGGCCAAGGCTCTGATAACTCGTGTAACTCCGTTGGTAGTAAGTGGTTGAAGTTTCCATGGGCTTGACAGTCGTGACCGTCCTTTACCAGTTCTGCTCAATATATTTCTATAGTCAACCAGTAAAACCCTTATGGCACAAACTATTTTGACAGGTTAAGTCCGCTCATGTGTGGTCCACATACCCCCATATCGACTTCGTTCGTTACATTTTTAGCTTCATTCTCCTTCAGGCGCCTTAGTTGTGTTCCATTAGACAGTCATTTATACAAATCCCCCTAGCCTTATGACCTGGGAAGTCAGCTTCTGAATTTCCATTATGTCTTTTTTTTCAAGATCCTTTAGGAAATTCCCCATAATCTATGAAGTTTTGGATATCGTGGTACCAGGGCTTTCTATCATTGACCACAATGTCAATAATCTTCCTTACTTCATAACTAGGCTTACATGATGTAGTCAATATCAGAGATTTCATAATCAGTTTTTTTGGTTTCTCCCAAGTTGAAGCTAAATTAGCCAGGGCGTCTGTATTTGGTTGTCTTCCCTAGGTAAGTGTCAGAATGTACAGTCTAGAATATTTTATGTCAATTCAGCTCCCAATCCTCTCGGATCAAGTCTCCATTGTATTCTGCATCATTTATCCAAAATTTTATTAGTGTCTCTAGTCCAAAGATACACGCTTCATATTCAGCTATGCTGTTGGTGACCGAGAAAGTTAGACTCTTGGCCATATGCAAAGTCTCTCCTCCTAGGGTTACCAGAATAATTTCAATCCATGCACCTTTGTAGTTCACGACCCTGTTAAAATACATCTTCCAACCTTGGATTGTTATTGCCTTAACTTCCTCATATGAGAACTCAAACTCATACTGATCCCCTTCAATTGGTTGATGTGCCAATAATTCTATCACGGTGCGCCCTATTAATTACTTTATTGGTGATGTAGTCAATGTTGAATTCAATTAATTGGATCAAACACCTTCCCAGCCTTCCGACCAGAGAAGATGTTGACTGCAAGTACCTCAACAGATTCTTCTTGGTAATAACTTGTATCTTATAGGATTAGAAATAATATTGTGATTTCCAAGAGGCCCACACTACTGCCAAACATATTTTCCCTACTTCTTGGTAGCGTGTCTCATGTGGTAGCATCTTCTTGTTGAGATGGCAGACCGTATATTCCACCCCCAGCATCATCCTCATGTACCAACATCGCCCTCAAGGCTTCAGATTCCATAGCAAAGTACAAAACAAAAGGTCTACTAGGTCTCAAAGACTTAAAGACCGGCGGGATGGTCAGATACTTTTTAATTTTCTCAAAAACTTATTGGCATTATTCATTACATTTTACCGGCTGATCCTTCCTGGGTAACTTGAAAATTGGTTCATATACAAATGTCAATTTGGCTATGAATCGATTGATGTATTGTATCTTCCTAAAAAATGCTCTTATTTCCTTCTCTGTCTTGGGTGCAAGCATTTCTGCTATCGCATTGATCTTCCCAGGAACCACTTCCATTCCTCTCATGCCACTATATATCCCGGAAAGTTTCCAAATGTGACCCCAAATACACACTTTTTATGGTTGAGTATGAGATTATACGTGTCCACCATGTGAAAGAACTTCTCCAATGCAAGAAAGTGTTCCTCTCTGGTTTCAGACTTGACATCATGTCGTTGGCATAGACTTCAAGCTATTTATACATCAAGTCATGAAATAAGGTAGTAGCCATCCACTGATAGGTAGCCCCTACATTCTTTAGTCCGAAGGGTATTATTTTGTAGTAATATGTCCCTCATTCTGTGTGATAAATGTCATCTTTTTTTGTCTTCTTCTGCATGAATATTTGATTGTACACGGAAAATCCATCTGCAAAAGAGTGCATAGTTGACAAGGTTGTACCGTCCACCAAGACATCTATGTGTGGTAAGGGAAAGTCATCTTTTGGGCAAGCCTTATTGAGGTCTCTTTAGTGTACACATGTCTTACCCTTCAATCTTTCTTCGGGACCAGTATGTTGTTATCCAACCATTACAGGTACTTGACTACTTCCAGGAACCCCACCTCTACTTGTTTCTTCACCTCTTCTCTAATTTTCTCTGCTCATTCTGGTCTCATTCTGTGGAGTTTTTTCTTAATGGGTCTCATATTTTGGTATATCGGTATCATGTGTTGTGTCATGCTTCTATCAACTCCAGACAGGTCTTCATAGGACCAGACAAATACTTTTGCATATTATCTCAGTAATTTCTCATATTATTTTCTCTCTTCAAGGGTAACCTCACTTGTAATTAATATATTCTTGGTATCTTCATGTGTACCAAGATTAAATGCATATGTTTTAGTTGAATTAATGTCAAATATGCTCATGTCATGCATGTTATAATGCGTGCTAAAAGAAAAAGAATCCAACAAGTAAGTAACATCATTCATCTTATTAATTTCTAATATAAGATTACAATCAAAAATTTATGGTACATAAGTGTTTTCATAGCCTTATTCTTCTCCGGTCGCTATTGAGTCTTCCAGTGTCAGCCCTTCGAGTAGGAGAGGTTCTTTCTCCCAGCCTTGTTCTACTTCATTCTTTGGTTCTGAACCTTTTCCCTCTTCAACATCATACTTCTTTCCTAGTCTACCACATCAGTAAATATTTTGAAGCCTGACATTGTGATATCTTTGACTTTGCACGGCTCCGAAGCTCCTTGGTACTTGGCCTTCACCAAAAAGTCTGTCAGTTTCATCATCTTCTTCTTGGGTCTTGTCCATTATTCATTTGAGTGGTACCCCTAACCATTTATTGGTAGTCTGCCCCTTGAAATCAGACAGAAAACTTATACTTTAGCCTCGTGCCTTCAGTCTGGTGTTATGTTTGTACTTCATCTTCTTCATGATCCTAAAAACCTTAGGGTCTACCCACTCTTCAAAGATTGATGCGACCTGAAATCTTGTAAAAGGCTGGACCTCCAGGGTAGCCACAACATTGCCCTATTTAGCTCTAATGGTGATGATTTCCCCTTCATGCGAAAACGTAATTTCTTGATATAACGTATTGATGAGTGATAAATCTATCACTATTTCCCACTCATTTAACCTAATATTTTGTATTTTTTCTTGATTTTTGTGAATATTTTGATGTGTTTTGTATTTTTTTGTAGATAAATAAAGTTTCAGGACATTCTGGAGGTGATTTGGAGCAAAACAGTGAAAATTGGAAAAAAAAGGCATTTTGGTAATTTGGCCGGGTCGCGAGATGCCAGCCCTTGGCGTCGCGACGCCTATCCTGCACCGGGTCATGCTAATGTGTGCCTGGTCAACGTGTCAGAATTTGAAAAGTTTGACTTTGCTAACGTGTCACCATCACAAACCGATTTGCTAACGTGCGTTGTGCCACGTGTCATCATCCAACGGTGCCGACAGTCACCATCACCACGTGTCACCATGTGTCACTCCACCTGTCAGCCACGTCATCATCCACATCACCAGTTGACCGAGTCAAAGTGACACGTCACCGCCACATCATCATCAACCAATCACAGCGTGCCATGTGTCGCAATCCTACGGTGCCGACACTCCCTTTCGCCACATCACTGCCACGTCATGCCACGGCAGCATAATAATTGAGCTCTCAGCCACCTTGCCACATGTCGCCTTATCTCCTTATCCAGAATTGCCACGTGTCAAGCTCTCAGTATGCCACGCCAAAAAGAGCCGGCGTCGCGACGCTATAACTCTTGGCGTCACGACGCCCAGAGCCTATCCGCGCCTATAAATTGAGCTCGAGATTTCAGTTTTAGATGTACCATTCTCTCTAAATTCTCTCATGTAAATAGAGAGTTTTCTATCTAGTTTCTTTTAAATTTTAGTTTTGTAATTAATTTTTAATTACTTTCTGTAATAATATTAATTTACTTTCTTTACTTTTTATAGTTTTTACTATTCACCATGAAGAGGTAACTTCTCACTGCTAGGGTGAAAGGTAATTCTTTTACTATTGCTATTTAGATTAATCTCCCTTAAATATAATATATTCACTATTTAAAATATTGACTTAAAAAGGATACCACTATATTGGTCGGTTGATAATTCATTTTAATCTGGTTTAAACCTGACTAATCAAGGATACCGCCAGATTGGTCGGTTGGTAATTAAATTTTCTTACCGCCTATATGGCAGGTTTATTTTGGTTCCACCCTTATGGCTGGTTGAACTTAATTTGACTTAATCAGGTTACCGCCTATATGGCTGGTTGGTAAAATAATCACAAGTTAATATATTATATTAAGGGAGATATCTAAATTAGTAGTAGTAAAAGTTGATCCTTTTACCTTAGCATTTTATTTATTTTAATGTAATTTACTTTTCAGCTTTTACTTACCGCAATTACTTTTCAGCATTTTTTATGTCTTTTACTTTTAAGTTTTTATTAGCCCTAGTTATGTGTCGTAACTAAGTTAGTTATCTGGGGTTGTGATGAATTCTAATATCACCGGTTTATAAGGGGTTATTTTATAATTGGGTAATTTAAAGGTTGCTTATTAAGTCTTAAGCTTAATGCTTCTTGTTGTCTGATCACCAATAAGATTGATGTGGTAAATCTAAAATAAACTTGACAAAGGAATTTTAGGTTTCAGCCTTAGACTTAATAGCCAACGATCATCCTTGAGGATAGATAACCCTTTAATAGATTTCCTTACAGGATAGACATATACCTGTCGGGCGGGGGTAGCCATAATTGGAACTTAAACTTAATGAATCCAGATAATTTGGTTGACATAGACATATGGTTCAATTGGGTTAAACTGGGTATTTGCGTCTGGCCATCGACAGAGGCTTTTGCATAATTTCGTGTTCCAGGTTAGTAAACCGATTTATTACACAAACATAAAATAATCACTTCATCTTTTAAAAGATATTAGAAAGATTCACAACCATAGATCTTTGTGTTAGACAGTTATGACCCATAGCGTCACTATTTTGTAAATGATATTGTATTATTGTACAAATAACTATGTAGTAATGAAATGCCTTTACCGTTTTGTAATTTATTTACTTTGATATAAATGGTAAGAGTCCCTATGATTAGTTCCGGAATGTGATGATATGAGACGGATAATCCATAAAGGTTGAATCATTAAATATCCCTAGTCGTAGTATTATCGAGATTGGACATCGATAATGCGAATAGACTAGTACTGCACTTGTGCATGTTGTGAGGGCACAACGGCATAGTTCTCAATATTTAAGTATAGGATACTTATGCAAGTGCGGTAGGAGGTTGTGTTTTACCGATGGTAAGGAAAACAGCTTCGCTCTGGATAGACCCCGCGGAATCCCATTGGTAGTATGTCTGCGTGTCTATGGGAGTCCGCTTCAGGGTAGGTGCATATGATCTTAACCTGAGACTTGCATCGCTAGTACTTACGACAATCGGTAAACTTTAGTTTTGGTGGTCCAGGGCTTTAACGGGTTCTGTGTACACCTCTTCTGGATTTATCGAGAATCGTAGTGTATTGGGTGTGATGTCAAGATGGAAGTATCACTTCAGACATATGGAGATGATGATCGTGAGGGATAAAGAACTAGTACTATATAATGGTTGCAACCATCGGGATAATATGACTAGGTCAGGATTATCCGATTCAAAGAGACTGGTGCTGGATGTCCGATATGTATATCGAACCAGTATCGGATGATCACATGTAAGGCCTGGGGCTGGAGATGTGTCTGCCCCGTACGATACACATATCGGACATCAAGCAACCAGTCTCTTTGAATCGGATAATCCTGACCTAGTCATATTATCCCGATGGTTGCAACCATTATAGAGTACTAGTTCTGTATCCCTCGCGATCATCATCTCCATATGTCTGAAGTGATACTTCCATCTTGACATCACACCCAATACACTACGATTCTCGATAAATCCAGAAGAGGTGTACACAGAACCCGTTAAAGCCCTGGACCACCAAAACTAAAGTTTACCGATTGTCGTAAGTACTAACGATGCAAGTCTCAGGTTAAGATCATATGCACCTACCCTGAAGCGGACTCCCATAGACACGCAGACATACTACCAATGGGATTCTGCGGGGTCTATCCAGAGCGAAGCTGTTTTCCGTACCATCGGTAAAACACAACCTCCTACCGCACTTGCATAAGTATCCTATACTTAAATATATGAGAACTATGCCGTTGTGCCCTCACAACATGCACAAGTGCAGTACTAGTCTATTCCGCATTATCGATGTCCAATCTCGATAATACTACGACTAGGGATATTTAATGATTAAACCTTTATGGATGATACCGTCTCATATCATCACAATCCGGAACTAATCATAGGGACTCTTACCATTTATATCAAAGTAAATAAATTACAAAACGGTAAAAGGCAATTTCATTACTACATAGTTAATTTTGTACAATAATACAATATCATTTACAAAATAGTGACGCTATGGGTCATAACTGTCTAACAATCTCCCACTTGGCCTATAGCCAGTCACTCAAGCATCTAATACCTGAACTATGTAGTGTCGCTCAAACTTTTCCCGAGGAATTATTTTCGTCAGCGGATCTGCAATGTTGTCCTCTGATGCGATCTTTTCGATCTTCACATCGCCACGATGTATGATCTCTCGAATCAGATGGAATCGTCGAAGAACATGTTTGGATCGTTGATGAGACCTTGGTTCCTTAGCCTGCGCTATGGCCCCGCTATTGTCACAATACAATAAAACGGGCTCAGCTGCTAATGGAACTACTCCTAATCCAACTAGGAATTTTCGGATCCAAACCGCTTCCTTTGCTGCTTCAGCTGCTGCAATGTACTCCGCTTCAGTTGTTGAATCGGCAACAGTATCTTGCTTGGAAGATTTCCAGCTCACTGCTCCGTTATTCAAGCAAAATATGTACCCGATTTACGACTTGAAGTCGTCTTTGTCGGTTTGGAAACTTGCATCAGTATACCCAGATACCTCAAGTTCTCCATCTCCATAGATTAAGAAAACATCCTTAGTTCTCTTAAGATACCTAAGGATACTCTTAACCGCCATCCAGTGATTCTTTCCTGGATCGGCCTGATATCGACTACACATGCTCAAAGCATAGGACACATCAGGTCGTGTACATATCATGGCATACATGATCGATCCAACTGCCGAGGCGAACGGAGTCCGACTCATGTTGTCTCTCTCATCTTGTGTTTTAGGACACATGTCCCTAGATAGATAGACGCCATGTGATGTTGGCAACAGTCCCCTCTTGGACTGATCCATGTTGAATCTCTTCAACACTTTATCAATATATGTACTCTGGGAGAGTCCAAGTAGCCTTCTAGATCTATCCCTGTAGATCTTTATTCCTAGAATAAAAGCTGCTTCTCCCAGATCTTTCATGGAGAATTTCAATGAAAGCCAAGCTTTCACCGACGTTAACATGGGAATGTCATTGCCTATAAGCAATACATCGTCGACATAAAGGACAATAAAAGTCAGTGCACTCCCACTAACCTTCTTATATACACAAGGATCATCTATGTTTTGAATGAAATCATATTCTTTTATGACCTTATCAAAACGTTGGTTCCATGACCTCGATGCTTGCTTCAGTCCATAAATGGACCGATTTAACTTACAAACCTTGTTTGCAAGTCTTGGGCGAAAAAACCGTCAGGTTGTTGCATATAAACAACCTCCAACAGGTTTCCGTTAAGGAAAGCGGTTTTAACATCCATCTGCCATATTTCGTAATCGTAATATGCAGCTATCGCAAGCATTATCCGAATGGATTTAATCATGGAAACGGGTGAGAAAGTTTCTTCATAATCAACTCCAAGTGTTGACGATACCCCTTCGCTACGAGCCTAGCTTTGTACGTTTGTACGTTGCCATCCATGTCGGTCTTCTTCTTGAAGACCCATTTGCATCCAATAGGCTTTACGCCTTCTGGTGCATCAACTAGTGTCCAAACTTGGTTGGTATACATGGAATCCATTTCGGCCTTCATGGCCTCTTGCCATAAAGTGGATTCGATACCTTGTATCGCTTCCTCATACGTAGCCGGTTCAGTATCCTCAATAAGGTGAGATCAGGAATCCATACCTCTCAGGTATTACCCTGACTCTCCGACCTACGTAATCTTGTGTAATTGAAGATTGTGGTTCAGTCTCATCCTGGATGGACTGTTCATGTTCCGTTCTCGATTCATTGCCAGGAACAGTATCACTAGACTTTCATCGAGTTCTACTTTCCTCCCACTAAACACTGCATTTAGGAATTCCTTCTCAAGGAAAACCGCATGTAGAGCAACAAATACTTTGTTCTATTGTGGGTAATAGAAGTAATATCCTTTGGTTTCCCTAGGATATCCAACAAATAGGCATTTATCTTTTGGGTTCAAGTTTGGTACCTTCCAAACGTTTGACGTATGCCCAGCAACCCCAAATCTTCAGGAATGAGAAACCTGGTTTCTTTCCTGTCCATATCTCATATGGAGTCTGTTCAACAGACTTTGACGGAACCCTATTCAAAATAAGAATTGCACTTTCTAATGCATGTCCCCAGAAGGATATAGGTAGCTCAGTGCGACTCATCATCGACCTTACCATGTCAAGCAAGGTACGGTTTCTCCGTTCAGACACACCATTTAATTGTGGTGTTCCAGGAGGAGTCCATTGTGAAAGAATACCATATTCTTTCAAGTAATCTTGAAACTCATTACTTAAGTATTCGCCACCACGGTCCGACCGTAATGTCTTAATACTCTTGCCTGTTTGTTTTTCAACTTCGTGTCGAAACTCTTTGAATTTCTCAAAAGTTTCCGACTTGGCATCATTAGATACACATAACCATAACGCGATGCATCATCCGTAAAGGTTACGAAGTATCGATATCCACCTCTAGCCTGGCTAGACATGGGCCCACAAACGTCACTATGAACGAGGGCTAACAGTTCAGTGGCGCGTTCACCTTTACCACTAAAAGGTGATTTAGGCATTTTGCCTAATAAACAAGATTCGCAGACGTCATATGAATTTGGATCAAATCCGTCCAAGTACCCACTCTTCGAAAGTGTGGATATGCGAGTCTTGTTGATGTGTCCCAGACGACAATGCCACAAATAAGTTTCTTCCTTTGGATTACTCATTTTGAGCCTTTTGTTTGTTATTTTACGTTTTGGAGATTTATTTATATTCAAAAATATAAAGACCATTATTTGCATCGGCTGTGCAAATTTCTGCATCATCTTTATATAAATAACACCTGGTGTTTTTAAATACAAAAGTGTACCCATACTGGGTTAACAAAGATACAGAAATAATATTCCTAGTTAAACTAGGAACAAAATAACAGTCATTTAGTTTAAGTACATGCCCCGAGGGCAGTTCCAAAACAAAAGTGCCTACGGCCAAAACAGCAACAGAAGTTCCATTTCCAACTCGTAGATCTACCTCCCCCGAAGCCAGTCTCCTGCTATCATGCAGATCCTGCACATCAGTACAAATATGAGAACCACAGCCAGAATCAAAAATCCATTTTTATTAAGACTAGAAGTAGTCATATTTATCTCAATAACAAACATACTGAGGCCGGTGCCTTGCCCGCCTGTATGTCCTCCTTGTGTCCCTTGTTCATGCGGCAGTCACGCTTCCAGTGACCTTTCTTGCCCATTTCAGGCAAACATCTTGAGACTTGTCCCTTGGCTTCCCAGAAGCCTTTGTTGACTTGGCCTTGCCTTTGTTTCTATGCTTTTTCTTCTTAACCCCCAGTTGCCTTGAGTCCAGCTTTCGGCGTTTGAGATGTTGATGCAAAGTGCGCCTCGCGCTTGTTGCCTTTCAGAAGCTCTTTCTCTGACTCCTTGAGAATCGATAATAACTCTCCAAGAGTATCATCCGAATTCATCAATTTGTAGTTGATGACAATCTGTTTCCAAGTATCGGGTAGTGACTGTAGAAGTACATCTATAGACAGCTCAACCTCCAAGACTATACCCATATTAGCCAATTCATCAATATCGGCTATCATTTGAGTCCCATGGACCTCAACAGAACTACCATCAGTCATACGGGAGCGAAAGATTTTCTTCACTAACTCGTACCTCGCCATCCGCTTATTAGTGCGGTGAAGATCTTGCAATCTTGCCATCATATTATAAGATCCAAGTCCCTATTCTGGCGGCGAAAGTGTTGAGTCATTGAAGCAAGCATGATCGACTGAGCCGTGTCACAATCATCACTGTGAGTTTTCCATAACTCCAGCTCAAGTGGCTCAGTGGGCTTAGGCCCGAGAGGTTTTTGTATCGTATACAGTATCCTCTCCGCCCCAAGGACTATCCTTAGGTTCATTTCCCAGTCGGCGAAGTTGGTGCCCTTGAACACATTATCACCCATGATTATGTCACGGACATTTCCTTTGTTTGCCATCTTAACTAAGATAATCTAATTATCTAGTTAACGATATGTGGGTACAGTCAAACTGTTACATAAAAAAAAATACATTGTATTAGTCCAACTAATGTGTAAATATTGACGAAATAAGTTGTGTAAGCGCGTAAAGCTAAGTATCTGAACGATAATTGCAAATTCAATACTAGCCTCCCACTATTTTCTGCAAGTCTCTAACCCTCTGTTGAGTACTCGGGAAATCCAATTTCCTAGTGGGCTAGGATCCCGTTAAATAACACACAACCTTGACTTTGGCCAACAAATTGTATGATATTTAACTAGGTAGATCTCGAAGATCAATTGGATCCCATCCAATTCCTAGATCCGGTAGGTGGACATCTAAGTCTGAAACATATACATATGTCAATGCATCCAATACATTTTCCTAACCATTTCCTCTGAATCAACTAAGCCTTGGCTTTGGCACAACAAACCTAATGATTCCAGTTAAGCGGGACCCATTGACGAGGAAAGTTTCGTAATCAATGTCGATGGACAAGAAGTGATCTTGACTTGGGCCAACAAATCACAACTTGGACAGGACACCGATGTGGAACAAAACTCTCATGATTCAAACACATCCTCAATTGACAAAGGTCTTGACTTTGGCCAACAAACCAATGCCAATTTCGGATCTTGAGAAAGAATCATTCAACGGAAGGAAAATCGCTTAATATTGTTTGAGGGATTTTTCGCGTAATTGGCAACCAATTAATTTATCTTTGTTAGGTCTCATCATCATACACCCTTAAGCATGCTTCTAAAACATCATAAAGCGCGTAAAGTAAAGTAATAGTGATATACGGATGGATATGAACAACAACTTGTTCCTAGAACAAATCACTCCCTTTCCTCTCCCCGCTAGCACTATTCTACTCTTACCCAATTACATAATACAATAAGAGAAACCTCATTTACATTGAGGGGAATTAGGTGAGAAGAGAATACAAAGAGACAATAAGAGAAAGGCTGGACACGCAGGTCCAATTTATAAATTCTAATTTACAATAATTTCTAAAATTACCCTTCCCTTCTAATATCCATCCGATATACACTATTCATACATCACATCCACATTCATTCATTCAAGGCATGTTATACAACCAATCAAATCCAATTAATTAGTCTTTAATTAGGTGACAATACAATGTTTCAAACAATTGTTTGCATTTGCGCGAGTCCAACTCAATTTGAGAATAAATACTTATAGTATGAATTCACGAATTATATCGAACTACTCGTTAAATCCAATTTAAGTCGTATTCAATACTAATCCTATTATTTAATTCTAAATTAAATATTTACACTTTTATTGTGCTTTTATAACTTAGATTCCAAATCTAATACAATCGGTCTCAAAGCCCAACTAACATCTAATGTCCGTTTAATTAAAGTCCGATGGGCTTTCAATTGATTTCTTTAGGCTTGGGTTTTGGTCAATGTATGGGTCAAACCCAATTACAAGCCCAATAAGGAATCACCATCATATGCCATAAAATCAATATCAAGCCCATAAGGCCCAATTAAACATAAAAGCCCATTTATTACATTTGGGCTTAAATGGTGTGATTTAGGCCCATTTTGGATCCTATCCAAATGGTCCAAATCTACTTGGCCCAACCAAGCCCATTATGTCCAAATATAATAGTTTTAGGCCCAATTCAAAATTAAGCCCAACTAACCAAATTTTAAAATTCCAAATTTTATAACTTAATTAATTAAAGTGTATTATCATGATTAATCCTTTAAATCAATATTCCCAAAATATCAAATTAATCCATTAATCATATTTTTATCTTAATATATGTCCAACATTATTTAATCAAAAAATCAAGTCCCTAATCCTCCATCAAGCATTCGGCCAAGGTGATTAAAATGGTTCCGATTTCGTTTTCAATCCAATCGAGTTACAAATCATCATTCCATATTGTTTCAAGTCATCTAATGTCTTAAAATTAAAAAATCATCTAGTCCATATGCTTGCATGTATTCGGCCAAGCCTCATTTGGGTTGGAAAAATTAATCCAATTTATTTTCCATGAATTGATGATGTATAATCTAAATAACATACATCTAAGCATATTTAATCAAGCAAACTCATCAAATCATGCTTCATACAATTTTCCCCAAATAACATCCTAATATTTTGCATGCTCTTTAAGCTCAATGATACCATTGTTGGAAAAAATAACCAAGCCCCAAGATCAACAAGAACAAGCAAAATAATAAATACATGAATGAATTAATTGAAGTATGGCGGAATCATACTCACAATACTTGAAAATGGATGCTAAGATGATGCGAAATTCCTCCTTGTGCAGTGAAGCTTTCGGCCAAGAAGAAAAGAGGGACTCCAAGTCGAGTTTGATCCTTCCAAGCTCAAGGATTAGTTTCCCATATCACCTATGTATGATCCCTTGAAGGTGCTAGCCTTTGTTGTGATTTTGATGCACAACTCTTCAAATCTTGCCACAAAAAATGAAGAAAGGAGAGCCAAAAACTGCTTGCAAGTTTCGGCAATGTGAGAGAGAAAAGTTGAATGATTTTTGTTACAAAAAATCAATTTATATTTATATGCCATAATACTTGATGTCCGATATGTGTATCGTACGGGGCAGACACATCTCCAGCCCCAGGCCTTACATGTGATCATCCGATACTGGTTCGATATACACTATACTACGGTATACTACGCCTGTTATAGATCTTATATGCCAATAAGAATATTTCTGGAGAATTGGGTAGGCATGGCGTTTTGCTAGAGGCTAACCTTGTCTTGTAAATCGGTAAAAACGTAGTACTTGGTACGTACGTTTCAGATAATCTGACGGCCGTATTTACTGCCAACATATCCAGAGATCTCTTGGGTCGCTTCCCGAAGATTCACCAATGACGTATGATTCAAACTCGATTAATCTTGGATTAATTACGGAGAGACTTTATCTTGGATAAAGTACTATACATAGAGAGAGAACGATTAATTTGGAATTAATCGTAAAATTATTATATTCGATATAATAATCGAAATTCGATTTCGACGCGAAATTAAAATTAGATTTTAATTCGGGCAAACGAGTTAATTTAGAATTAATTCGTTAGCGACGTAAATAATAATTCGCTAGGCGCAATTATTTATTTAAATTCGATTTAATTAACGTCGCGACGTAAGTTCGGTATTTCGGAAATATCGAACCCGAACGCGTGAGTGCACGTGGGCCCACTTTCATTTGGAAACGTGTGGGGCCCACATGACACATGTCATATTATGCATTATTTAATTCTAATGCATTGCATGGAGATAGTGTACATGCACTCAATGGTTTTGCATGGAAATTGAGTGTTTGACACTCTAAGCCATTGCATGATTTGTGTCATAAGTTTATTATTAATTTAATAAATATTATGGCATAAATATAAATTGATTTTTTGTAACAAAAATCATTCAACTTTTCTCTCTCACATTGCCGAAACTTGCAAGCAGTTTTTGGCTCTCATTTCTTCAATTTTTGTGGCAAGATTTGAAGAAGTTGTGCATTCAAAATCACAACAAAGGCTAGCACCTTCAAGGGATCATACATAGGTGATATGGGAACTAATCCTTGAGCTTGGAAGGATCAAACTCGACTTGGAGTCCCTCTTTTCTTCTTGGCCGAAAGCTTCACTGCACAAGGGAGGAATTTCGCATCATCTTAGCATCCATTTTCAAGTATTGTGAGTATGATTCCGCCATACTTCATTAATTCATTCATGTATTTATATATTTTGCTTGTTCTTGTTGATCTTGGGGCTTGGTTATTTTTTCCAACACTTTGAGCCTTTTGTTATTTTTTCCTTAATATTTTCTTTTGTTTATTTTATTTATTTTAATTAAAGAAAACCACATTCAACAAACCAATCAAACAATCATTCTCTTCTCCTTTTAATTAGATATTTGTAAATAAATAGATTCAACAATTAATAACAACAGTAGGAATTAAGTCCTCGTGGGATCGATATTTTTATACTACTTGAACGATACGTACGCTTGCATTATACGTGTGTTTTTACGCCGGTCAAGTTTTTGGCGCCGTTGCCGATGACTTATTTTTCTTGAGTTATTAATTTTGAAGCTATCTAATTTACTTGTATCTAATTTTCTTTATTTTTATATGTAATTTTTATTTCTTTCTTTTGTTTTCAGGTGATTGAAAAATGGAACATTATTGGGAGATTGAGAGATCACGAGCTTTATTCGAAGATATACCCCAAATCTGGGAGCAACAATCCGGTTTTCTGAAGCCTGTTGTCCAGCCTAACAACTATCACTGGATGTCAAAATCAAGCAATACTACATTTGCTCATCAGAACGAAATGGGGAGATGTGTAATATGTGATGGTAACCACCCGAGCAATCAATGTATTTACCTTTCAGAGTGGCAGAATTATTGGAATCATTCAAGGTACGAAGAACCATCATACTTTGCATCTTATCCACCATCCATCTACGATCTTCATCAAGAACCAGAACCATCAGATGAAGATCAGTTGATTCACATGCTCAAAGATTGGTTCGAAGAACGGGAAGCTCAATTTGATGCACAAATTCAGAGTCAAACGACGTCTATACAGAGGATGACAAATCAAGTTAGACAATTAACAGATAACCTGAATCACATATCTCACGGAGCAAATTCAAATACTACTGAAGAAGCCTTCGGATATCCTGAGATTCATCATGACATCATAACAGAGGACGAGGCTGAGCAATATCAAGAATCAGAGGTATCAGTTCAAGAGCCTGAACCAACAAAGTCTCAATTTGATTTTTATTATTCAGATTCCGACTCTGATGAAGAAGCTGAGTTGTTTGTACCAACTGTACCAACAACAATTGAGGATGGAACTCTGTATCCTGAAAATGAAGATCTTGGAACGTCCATTACATTCATGTTTAATAAAGATCTACCATCCATTCCAGTCATACAGAGGATGAAGACCTAATGTCAGAAACATCTTTACATCTTCAGGCAGATACTTATGGAGCATGCATTTCACAGATGACGAATGAAGAGTTGAATACAAAAATTTTAAAATACATCTGTGAAGAAAAGGTGGAGCAAGAAATAGAGCAAATTGAGGAGAAATTGTCAGACCAAATTGAAGATCTCAAGCATTCAGGAGAAACATCACTGTTTTGGGGAGTACAATTTAAAGATTTCACCCAGAAGTTAAGCACCATACAAGACCTCCTGATTTTCTTTCTTTCTTTTCAGGAACCACTGGAGCAATAAAGGTTAAAAAGGTGTTAAGAGCACTGAATGAAACAAAAGTCTTTTTTCCCCTTTACCGTTGGAAGAGACCCTTCAAAAGCAACGCTCACGGGATTGTCTTTAATCGGACATCCAAAACGACGCTGAAACCTCCTTAACAGATGGATTTCAGTCACGTCTGGCTGAAGACGAAAAATTTAGCGCTAGCAGGGAGGCAACCCATGCACTTTGTTGTAAATTCTGTTTTCATATTTTGTGTATACATGTTGTAGAATTTTTAATTTTGTGTGTTATTTTTGTAGGGAAAAGCTCAACCAAAGCATAAGACAGAAGGAATGGTGTTTGGCAAAGATAAGAGATAATTCATTAGCGATGGCTGAGTAAGGAATGGATTTTTGAGACGCATCCTAATGAATTTATACTAAGCGAATGTCGTATTGCGTACATAATTCTGTTGCCTTAATTATTTCTTTCATTTGCTTTTCTGTTGTAATTGTCTTTATTTTCGTAGACAGAATCTAGACTTTTTGACCTTTCACGATTTCTTTTATTGTTTAGCTAACAATCGTCCTTTGGAAGATACTAGTTCTATTATTACTCACCCATTTTCAGGTACTATAAATTCAACTCATCATTGCACTTTTGAAGACATCCAGAGTAAAACATGGAAGCCACTTCAAGAAGACGAGTTGAAAACATCTGTGTGTTTTGCGGTACTAGTGTAGGTACTAAACCACAATACGTAGAAGCAGCACATGAATTGGGTCGAGTCTTAGCTGTAAGGAATATGCACTTAGTATATGGCGGAGACAATCTTGGACTTATGGGGATCGTTTCAAAGGCCGTACAGGAAGGAGGCAGTCACGTTTTGGGAATCATCCCAAAACCCTTGGCAGAGGCAAATCTTATTGGACCATCAAACGGAGAGGAACTGATCGTGCCAGGTATGTCTGAACGACTAGTGGAAATGATTAACCGTTCTGATGCCTTTATTGCTTTGCCAGGTGGCTTGGGCATATTGGAGGAAATTTTTATAGTGCTATCTTAGGCGAACCTAAACATACACCAGAAACCGCTTGGACTATACAACGTTGATGGATTTTATGATTTTCTTTGTGTGTTTCTTGATGATGCCCGGAGAAATGGGTTAGTGTCAAAACCTTTAAAAGAACTCATATTTACTGCCAGAACTGCTTCAGATCTAATTGACCAAATCTTAGCCTATGAACCACAAATTGACCCTATCCTTTCAAAGATAAATTGGTCTGAGGACGATCATGGTAAGAGGCGTCGGATTAATCTGGATCTTAACCTTTAATTTACTGTAGAATTTCAGCTAACCAGGTATTTGTTGGGTTTCTATTAAGTCACAAGGATCATTTATAAGCATAAAACACATGTGAATACGCAAAGGAGAATGTCGGAATCATACTCACAATGAACGGATTGGATGCTACGAAGAACAAAACTTTTTATGCCCTTTGAGAAGCTCCAAGGCTCACGGTAAACTCACTGTTTTGCTCCTCCATTTTCGGCCAAGGTCCTTCATTGATGTCTTCAAGCTCCATGCTTCCAAAATGGATTCCAAGCTCACGAAATTACTGCCCTATCACCTTGGTATGTCTCCTAGAGTGTGCGAGCACTTTGATTTTGCAACAAAATCATCATTTGTTTCCTCTATGGCTCACGATTTTGGCAAACCAGTGAAGAAGAACAAGAACAGCCCAAAGGGCGTGAGAGATAGAGATGGAGAAGAAAGAGAGAGAGTGTTATATATGTAATTGATTAATTAAAAACATATACACAATTTTGGCTTTCAAAAGTCAAACAATTAAAGCCATAAATGCCAACCACTACATCAATCAATCAATCAATCAATTGTCACATCACTCAAAGTGACATGATTTGACGCTTGAAGTGACTAGCGATTTGACGCTTGATTTGACTTGCGTGCCGCACTCGAATTCGAAATGTGAATGCGCTCGCAAACAATCCCGGGCTCGGGTTCGCTAATTCTAAATTAACGAATTTTCTGTTGCGACGTAATTAAATGATTATGCCTAGCGAAATCATTATTCATGTCGCTAACGAATTAATTCTAAATTAATTCATTCGCCTGAATTAAAATCTAATTTTAATTCCGCGTCGAAATCCAATTTCGTATAATATATCAAATATATTATTTTAACCGATTAATTCCAAATTAATCGTTATCTCTCTTTAAATGATATTTCATCCCCGATAAAATATCTCCGTAATTAATCCTAAATTAATTTTCTCTCTAATTCTAATTAATCCCAGATTAATAAAGTGCGAGTCATACGTCATCAGTGAATCTTCGGGAAGCGACCCATGAGATCCCCGGATATATTGTTAGTAAATTCGGTCGTCGGACTAACCAAACACGTAAGTACCTAGTACTACGTTTATACCGATTTACAAGACAAGGTTGGCTTCTAGGAAAGCGCCATGCCTACCTAATTCTCCAGAAATATCCTTACAGGAATATAAGATCTATATCATGCGTAGTATACGTTGTATTGTGTATGTCGATCCAGTATCGGATGATCACGTGCTAGGCCTATGGCTGGAATTGTGTTTGCCCAGTACGAAGCACATGTCGGATGTCTGATAACTAGTATCTATAATCGGATATACATGACCTTGTCATAATATCCCGATAGCTGCAGCATATAAGAGAACAAGTTCCGTATCCTACGTGATCATCATCTCCACTATAACTGAAGTGATACTTCCATCTTCACATCACACCCAATACACTACGATTCTCAATATACTCAGAAGAGGTGTACAAAGAATCGGTTAAAGCCCTGGACGACCAAAACCAAAGCATATTGATTGTCGCAAGTATTAGCGGTGCAAGTCTTAGGTTAAGACCAAATACACCTACCCTGATTACAAACTTCCATAGACACATAGTTATACTACCAATGGAATTCCGAAGGGGTCTATCTAGAGCGAAGCTGTTTCCCATACCATCGGTAAAACACAACCTTCTATTACACTTGCATGAGTATCATATACCCAAATATATGAGAACTATGATGCTGTGCCCTCACAACGTGCACAAGTGTTATACTAATCTTTTATGCATTATCGATGTCCAATCTCGATAATACTATGACTAGGGATATTTAATGATTTATCCTTCGTGGATTGATACTGTCTCATATCATTCTCAATCCAGGAACAAATCATGAGGACCTCCTATTATTTATATATCTTGATGATCTAATCACAAATGATAAGAGTGCAATCTCCTTTGTCACATAGTTAATTTGTACAACAACACCATGATCTATACAAATAGTGACGCTATGGGTCATAATTGTCCAAAAATCTCCCACTTGTCCTATAGCCAGTCACTCGAGTGTCTTACACCCGAACTATGTACGGTTCGCTCAATCAGCTGAGAAAAGGCTTTCGTCCACGAATTTGCATGATTATCATCTGATGCGATTTATTCGATCATCACATCGCTACGATGTATGATCCGAACGAATCATATGAATATCGAAGTATGTATCTAGATCGTTGATGAGACCATTAATTCTTTAGCATATGCTGACACCTAGCTCAGATGCTAACAGAACTATATCTAATCTAATTAGATTTATATATCGACCCAAATGGCTTCTATTGCTGCCTCAGCTGCAGTAATAACCCGCATTTGTTGTTTATACGGTAACAATATCTTGTTTGGAAGATTTCCAGCTCACTGTACCGTTATTTAAACTATATAGTACCGTTTGCGACTTTTAGTCATTTTTATCGGTTTAGAAACTTACAGTAGTGAACCCAGTCACTTCAAGTTCTCCTTTCTCCATAGTTTAAGACGGCATCCTTAGTTCTCTAAGAAACTAATGGATGTTCTTAACATTAATCCAGTGACTATCACTTGGATTGACCTGTTTGTGAATCCATATGCTCAAAGCGTATGAGACACCAAGTCATGTATATTTTTCAATGTATGATTTCTCTGAGAGTTTTCTGAAAACCAAGCTTTCGCCGATTGTTATTTATGGGAATATCATTTCCAAGAAATGACATATTATCATTATTTATAGGACAGCCACTGTCAGTGCGTTCCTACTAACCTCCTTATATACACAAGAATAATTTTCATTTTGAATTAAATCATAAACCATTATGATTACATCAAAACGATAATTCTAAGAACTCAATGCTTACTTCAATCCATACATGGATCGATTAACCTGCAAACCTTGTTTGCTAGTTTTGGGTACGATAAAATCGACAGGATGTTATAAACATCCTCCAAAAGGTTTCCTTTTCAGGAAAGCGATTTTGCCATTCAACTGTCATATTTCATAAATGAAACATGTAGCATTAGCAATCATTATCCAAATGGATTCGCCGCGGCAACATGTAAAAGGTTGAATCGTAATCAACATAATGTTGATAACGATACCTTTCCGTTAAAAGCCTAGCTTTATACGTTGGTGTGTTGCCATCCATGTACGTCTTCCTTGAAGTCTTATAAAGTACCAGTAGGCACAATGCCTTGCGGTACATCAACTAGTATCCAAACTTGTTGATATACATGGAATCCATTTCGGACTATCATGGCACTTTGCCATAATAGGGAGTCGACACCTTGTATCACTTCCTCGTACGTAGTCAGTTGGTATACCTCAATAAGATTGACATATTTATGAGGTGAGATCAGAAACCCATACCCTAGGTTTTTTTCTGACTCTCTCCGACTACGCGGTTCCTGTGTATTCGAAGATTAATGGTATAGTTTCATCCTTGATGAACTATTCGTGTTCCATTTGGATTCGGTGCCTGGAACAGTATTACTACGATTTTCATCGAGTTTTACTATCCTCCCACTTACCACTGCATATCGGTATTCCTCTTAGGAAAACCGCATGGCGAGCAACAATTAAAATTGTTCTCTTGTGAGTTGTATAAGTACTATACTTCGGTATCCCTAGAATAACCTACAATTGGCAATTATCCAATTTGGGTTTTAGTTTGGTATCATCCAAACATATGCCTAGCATTCCCAAATATTCAGGAATGAGAAAACCCGGTTTCTTTCCTGTTCATTTCTTATATGATATCTGTCAAACATATTTTTATGGAACCTTATTCAAAATAAGTTTTACACTGTTAATGCTTATCCGTTGAAGGAAATGGTAGCTCAGAGCGACTCATGATTAACCTTATCATGTCCAACAAGATTCGGTTACTCTGGTTCGGACACACCGTCAAAATGACGTGTTCCGGGAGGAGTCCTCTTTGAAAGAATACTATAATCTTTCAAGTATACGAGAAACTTATTGCTTAAGTATTTTCCATTACGGTCTCACCGTGACGGTACAATACTTTAGCCGATCTGTTTGTCTATTTCGTGTCGAAACTGAAAAAGTTTCTGATTTGTGTTCTTCAAAAGAAACACATAACCATAACGCGATGCCACATCCGTAAAGGTCACGAAATATTTATATCAACATCTAGCCTAGCTAGACATGGGCCCACTTGCTTCACTATGAACTAGAGCTAGCAGATCGGTGGCATTTGCACTTTTACCAAGTAAATAGTATTTTAGGCACTTTGCCCAATAAACTAGATTCGTAGACTTTATTTGAATGGGATCAAATTAGTCCTAGTACCCACTCTTCAAAAGTGTGGATATACGATTCTTGTTTAATTGTGTCCCAGACAACAATGCCACAATTAGTCTATTCTGATCAAATCAGTTTGAGCTATTTGTTTGTCATGTTATATATATATGAGATTTATTTATATTCAAAATATAAATTCTGTTATTCACATCTAATGTGTTTATCTTAATATCATCTTTATATAATAAAACACTTTAGTGTTCTAGAATATAAAGGTCAATCCGCAACGGATTAAACACTGATATAGAGATAATGTCTCTAGTCAAACTAGTTACATTATAACTGTTTGTTTAAATCTAGGTCCCAAGATCATACAAGCAATGAAAACAATGCGTGAATACATCAACGGAGGTAGCGGAATACTCACATCGATCGGTTGAGTCGATTTGAAGACGATTGAAGCCCAAAAACTCACTGTTTTGGCGCATGAACTGCAGCAGTCCACTGTCCACGAATTTCAGATTTGAGCTGAGAAAACGGAGCTCCAAGCCTCGTCCGACGGATCCCGGCTCATGGTCGAACCTCCCTACCACCTTCGCAAGACTCGTAGTGTGCTAGCACTTGCGGTTATCACCATGAAAAACGCAACTCTTGCTTCCCTAGTTCACGCCATTTATGGCTCCAAACCAGTGAGCTTCTAAGCAAATGGGCGTGAGAGAAGAGAGCAAAATGAGAGAGAAGAAATGTGTTAAGTTAAGTTGAAAGTGTAAAATCATTACCTTATATATTTTCCAAAATATATTAAAGATATACACAATTTTGGCTTTCAAAAAGTCAATGATATTAACTTTCCAACAACTATAACTATTCCAACAACTTGCATCACTCAAAGTGTCATAAGTTTTCTTTTCAATCAATCAATCAATCACATCAATCAATCACATCACTCAAAGTGACATTTGATTTGACGCTTGATGTGACGAATGATTTGACGCTTGATGCGACTTGCGTTGCCGCACTCGAATTCGAAATACGAATGCGCTCGCAATCACACTCGGGCTCGGGTTCGCTAATTCCAAATTAACGATTTTTCCATCGCGTCGTAATTAGATGATTACGCCTAGCGAATTCACTATTCACGTTGCTAACGAATTAATTCTAAATTAATTCGTTCGCCCGAATTAAAATCTAATTTTAATTTCACGTCGAAATCTAATTTCGTTTAATATATCGAATATATTAATTTACCGATTAATTCCAAATTAATCGTTATCTCTCTCTAGACGATATTTTATCCTAGATAAAATATCTCCGTTTAATCCTAGATTAATTCTCTCTCTCTTCTATATAATCCCAGATTATTCAACAGTGCGAGTTGTGCGTCATCGGTGGATTATCGGGAAGCGACCCATGAGATCTCCGGATAAGTTGGCAGTAAATACGGTCGTCGGAGTATCCGAATCACGTACGTACCAAGTACTACGTTCTACCGATTTACGAGACAAGGTCGACTCCTAGCAAAGCACCAAGTCTACCCAATTCTCGGACATATCCATCTAAGAATATTAAGATCTGTATCAAGCGTAGTATACGATTGTATTGTGTATATCGGCCCAGTATCGGATAGTCACGTGCTAGGCCTGGGGCTGGATAAGTGTCTGCCCCGTACGAAGCACATGTCGGATGTCTGGTAACTAGCCTCTATAATCGGATATACATGACCTTGTCATAATATCCCGATGGCCGCGCAGCACTTAAGAGCACTAATACCGTATCCTGCGTGACATCATCTCCACTATGACTGGAGTGATACTTCCATCTTGACATCACATCCAATACACTACGATTCTCAATATACCCGGCATTGGCGTACACAGAACCGGTTAGAGTCCTAGACGACCTCAACTAAAGTATATCGATTGTCGTAAGCATTAGCGATGTAAGTCTCAGGTTAAGACTATACACACCTACCTTGATTTCGGCCTCCCATAGACACATTGATCATAATACCAATGGGATTCCGAAGGGTCTATCCAGAGCGAAGCTGTTTCCCGTACCATCGGTGAAACACGACCTTCTATCGCACTTGCAAAGATCCAATACTTATATATATGAGAACTATGTCGTTGTGCCCTCACAACGCACACAAGTGCAATACTAGCCTATTCCGCATTATCGATGTCCAGTCTCGATAATACTCCGGCTAGGGATATTTAATGATTAATCCTTCGGGGACTGATTCTATCTCATATCATTCTCAGTCCAGGAACTAATCATAGAGACCTCTCTTCATTTATATATCTAAGGTGATCTAATCACAAATGATGAGAGTGCAATTTCCTTGTCACATAGTTAATTTGCTACAACAACACAATGATCTGTGCAAATAGTGACGCTATGGGTCATTTTGTCCAACAATAACAGTTTCCAAATTTAGGTACACACCCGAAGGTAGTTCCTAAACTTAGGTATCTACGGTTAAAACAACGACTTTCGTCCCGTTTTCAATTCGTAGATTAATCTCAACTGAAATCAGTATCCTGCTCATAGCAGATTCTGAACATCAGTATATATTTATGTACCACACTAAGTATTTAAAATCCAATTTTAATACTAGTAGTGAACATAATGTTGACAAACATATTTGAAGTCAGAGCCTTGCTCGTCTTCAATTCCTTCATGTCTGCTTTGTCCAAAAGGCAGTCACGCTTCCGCGATCCCGTTTGCCACAATTTAGGCAGATATTTTGGGATATGTCATTTATCTTCCCAGAAGATTATAATGATTTTCCCTTTGGCTATTTCAACACTCCAGAAGCCTTTGGCCTAGCCTCGGCCTTCTAGAATATCGAAGTAAGATGTGCCTTGCGCTACTTGCCTAATTGCAAACTTTGACTTTATCTCCTTGAGAATAGTAATTAACTCTCCAAGAGTTATTAATTGCAATTTAGTACTTCTAAAATCTAAGTATAGATTTATGAAGATCCTTCAATTTCATTATCATACTTTAAGGATCTAATCCTTAGTTCTGATTCAGAAATTAAGGAGTCTACTGCGACAAGCTTAATGGATTAAGCACTAAAGTTATCATTACATAAATCTTCCAAAGATTATGCTCTACTATTTGCTTAACTCCGGGCTTAGGCATAATATGTTATTTTATCAAATAAAGTAACTTATTATTTTCCAAGACCATCCTGAAACTTTATTCCCAATTTGAAAAATTAAACCATTTAAATACATTTTCCCTAGGATTATGTTTTAAATGTTAATCTTTCAATTTTATCTTGATTTTAATAGTCCAACTATTTAATCAACGATTTGGGAACTTTTAAATATAATGATTATTATAGTCCATAGTCCAACTATATCACACTATAATTAATTGAATCAAATATATTGATTATTATAATTCCAATTATATAATCAAATATAAATGAATAGTTTGAATACAGTCCAACTGTTAATTAAAACAACGTTTAAATATTAGTCCAATTAACATTTAATATATTTGACGAATAATATTTGAATGAGCTCGTATGGCAAGTAATTAAACGAATATTGCAAATTCAATTCTTGCCTCCCACTATTTTTCGGCGAGCCTCTAACCCTCTGTCGAGTACTCGGGAAACCGTGTTTCCTAGTGGGCTAGGATCCCGTTAAATATCACACAATCTTGACTTTGGCCAACAAATTGTATGATAATTAACTAGGTAGATCTCTAAGATCAATTAGATCCCATCCAATTCCTAGATCCAGTAGGGGGACATCCAAGTCCGAAACATATATCTTATATATGCCAATATATCCAATATATTGCCTAACCTTTTTCCTCTGAATCAACTAAGCCTTGGCTTTGGCACAACAAACTTAGTGATCCCATTAAGCGTGACCCATTGATCATGGAAAGCTTCGTAATCAATGTCGATGGACAAGAAGTGGTCTTGACTTTGGCCAACAAACCACAACTTGGACAAGACACTGATATGGAACAAAGCTCTCGTGATTCAAACACATCATCGACGGACAAAGGCCTTGACTTTGGCCAACAAGCCAATGCCAGTCTCGGATCTTGAGTAAGAATCACTCAATGGAAAGAAAAACGCTTAATATTTTGCGAGGGTTTTTCGCGTGCAAATTGGCAACCAATTTATTATCTTTGTTAAGGTCTCATCATCATACACCCTTAAACATGCATTCTAAATACATAATAAAGCGCGTATAAATAAATAATAATGATATGGATGGATACTTTACACAATGATCCTAGATCAAATCTCTCACTTTCCTCTCTCCCGCTAGCACAAATATTTCTTTTACCTGTTACATTACACTTCTAAAGAAACCTCATTTACATTGAGGGGAATAGGTGAGAAGAGAATACAAAGAATAAGGAGGTAATAAGGCTGGACACGCAGGTCCAATTAATAAATTCCAAATTTATTACAACAATTTCTAAAATTGTCCCACCCATCTAATATCCATCCGATATACATTATTCATGCATCGCAACCATGTATTCACACAAGCATGCTATCAATCAATCTAATCAAATTAATTAATCTGATAATTAGTGACCATCCAATGATCAAACAACGATTTGATTTTGCTCGAGTCAAACTCGTTTTGCGAATAAGTACTTAAAGTACGAATTCTCGAATTAAATTAAACTATAAAATTAAATCCAATTCAATTTGTATTTAATACTAATTCGCTATTTAATTCCAAATTAAATATTACACTTTATTAATAAACCTTTCCGACTTAGATTCCAAATTTAATCGTTACGGGTCTCAAAGCCCGATTAACGTCCAACGTCAATTTAATTAAAGTCCAATGGGCTTTTAATTAATTTCTTTAAGGCGTGGACTTTTGGTCAACTCGGGTCAAACCCAATAACCAAAGTCCAATCCGAGAGTTACCCCATAAGCCCAGAAATCAATTTAGGCCCATTAGGCCCAATTAAACTAATTAAGGTCCATTAGTCGCATTTGGGCTTTATGGATGCGGTTTTGGGCCCAATTGGATCCAACCAATTTAGCCTAAACCCATCTTGGTACAACCAAGCCCAATAAGCCCATTTATAACATAACAAGCCCAAATCAAATTTAAGCCCAAATAATTTAATTCCAAAAAATTCCAAATTTCCCAATTAAATTAACTAAAGTGTTTTACACAATTAATTACCCAAATCAATATTTCCAAAACACAAATTTGTACAATTAATCATGCTTATTTACAATAAAACATGTCCAACACATTTCATCAAAAAATCAAACTCATTACATGCTATATATGTCTCGGCTAAATGAGGATTTTTATGTCCAATTTTAAATCCAATCCAATTGAATCCAATTAAACATTAAATCATCATTCCAATTGATTTCCAACACATCCAATGATCAAAAAATCAAAAAATCAAGACATTAGGGCATAAGGGGGATTCGGCCAAGCTAATCCAATTGGGGAAAATTTGTCCAATTCAATATTCATCAAATTGACAATGCATAACACCATGTTATCAAAAATTAAGCATACTCAAACATCTAATTTCATCCAAATATGCTCAAATCATTTTTACCCAATTTTAACCCTAATCAATTTTCATGCTCAAATGGCTCTGATACCATTGTTGGGTTTCTATTAAGTCCCAAGGATAATTTATAAGCATAAAACACACGTGAATACGCAAAGGAGAATGGCAGAATCATACTCACAATGAACGGATTGGATGCTACGAAGAACAAAATTTTTTATGCCCTTTGAGAAGCTCTAAGGCTCACGGCAAACTCACTATTTTGCTCCTCCATTTTCGGCCAAGGTCCTCCATTGATGTCTTCAAGCTCCAAGCTTCCAAAATGGATTCCAAGCTCACGAAATTAATGCCCTATCACCTTGGTATGTCTCCTAGAGTGTGCTAGCACTTTGATTTTGCAACAAAATCATCATTTGCTTCCTCTATGGCTCACGATTTTGGCAAACCAGTGAAGAAGAACAACAACAGCCCAAAGGGTGTGAGAGAGAGAGATGGAGAAGAAGAGAGAGAGTGTTATATGTGTAATTGATTAATTAAAAACATATACACAATTTTGGCTTTCAAAAGTCAAACAATTAAAGCCATAAATGCCAACCACTACATCAATCAATCAATCAATCAATTGTCACATCACTCAAAGTGACATGATTTGACGCTTGAAGTGACTAGCGATTTGACGCTTGATTTGACTTGCGTGCCGCACTCGAATTCGAAATGCGAATGCGCTCGCAAAAAATCCCGGGCTCGGGTTCGCTAATTCCAAATTAATGAATTTTCCGTTGCGACGTAATTAAATGATTATGCCTAGCGAAATCACTATTCACGTCACTAACGAATTAATTCTAAATTAATTCGTTCGCCCGAATTAAAATCTAATTTTAATTCCGCATCGAAATCCAATTTCGTATAATATATCAAATATATTATTTAACCGATTAATTCCAAATTAATCGTTATCTCTCTTTAAATGATATTTTATCCCAGATAAAATATCTCCGTAATTAATCACAGATTAATTTTCTCTCTCATTCTAATTAATCCAAGATTAATAAAGTGCGAGTCATACGTCATCGGTGAATCTTCGGGAAGCCACCCATGAGATTCCCGGATATGTTGGCAGTAAATTCGGTCGTCGGACTATCCGAACACGTAAGTACCTAGTACTACGTTTATACCGATTTACAAGACAAGGTTGGCTTCTAGCAAAGCGCCATGCCTACCCAATTCTCCAGAAAATCCTTACAGGAATATAAATCTATATCAGGCATAATATACGGTATTGTGTATGTCGATCCAGTATCGGATGATCACGTGCTAGGCCTAGGGATGGAATTGTGTCTGCCCCGTACGAAGCACATGTCGGATGTCTGGTAACTAGTATCTATAATTGGAGGAAGCATCTCAAAAGGCAATGGAAAAAAAAAAAAAAATGAGATCCGAGTTATTAAGTCTGTAAGGGTGTTTTAACACCTAGTGCCCTAAAGCCAACTTGTTTGGGAGTCACTGGCCCAAAGCTCGCTACATGGATCAAGGATATTGCAAAAATATATATATCTGAAGTTTGAGTAATTAAGTCCGTAGGGGTGTCTTAACACTTGGTGCCCTAAAGCCAACTGGTTTGGGAGCCACCGACCCAACACTCGCTACATAGATGGAAGATATTGTATATAAATAAAAAAAAATCAAAAATCAAAGAAAAAAAATCAAAAAAATCAGAAAATTTATTCCATTGCAGCAAAAAGGTGTGAATTCTGATAGAACTTTAGGACAAAAATATTACTCTCTTATCAACTGCACTTATGACTGTTGTGGGAAAAAATGAGTTGTTTAATATTATGTTGGTTGTGTATATGGAGAATGGTAAATATAATTGGAGAATTTACTTATTCAGTAATTTAGAATGAAACAAAACAACTAGTAACTTGGAGTAGAAGTTTCACCTACTTAGTCACTAACTTCTTTATTCTCTTTTCGCTTGTCTTTTTGCTTTTGTGTGCATTAGTTTTACTACCTGCTGTAAACCCTCACGAGACTACAACTTGTCCACTAGGGACATCTAGGGGTTTAAAGGCTTGTTGCATATGCTAAATGCAACCGTGATCCCTACGAAAGTGGCCTAGTTAAATTTTATTTTAAAGATGTTTATGTTATTTTACTCTATGTTTTGCTCGAGGACTAGCAAAATGTTAGGTTTGGGGGTGTGATGAGTGATAAATCTATCACTATTTCCCACTCATTTAACCTAATATTTTGTATTGTTTCTTGAGTTTTGTGAATATTTTGATGTGTTTTGTGTTATTTTGTAGATAAATAAAGTTTCAAGACATTCTGGAGGTGATTTGGAGCAAAACAGTGAAAATTGGAAAAAAATGACATTTTGGTAATTTGGCCGCGTCGCGACGTGCCAGCCCTTGGCGTCGTGACGCCTATCCTGCACCGGGTCATGCTAACGTGTGTCTGGTTAATGTGTCAGAATTTGAAAAGTTTGACTTTGCTAATGTGCGCCGTGCCACGTGACACCATCACAACCGATTTGCTAACGTGCGCCGTGCCACGTGTCATCATCCAACGATGCCGACAATCGCCATCGCCACGTGTCGCCATGTGTCACTCCACCTGTCAGCCACGTCATCATCCACATCACCAGTTGACCGAGTCAAAGTGACACGTCACCGCCACGTCATCATCAACCAATCACAGTGTGCCACGTGTCTCAATCTTACGGTGCCGACACTCCCTTTCGCCACGTCACTGCCACATCAGCATAATAATTGAGCTCTCAGCCGCCTTGCCATGTGTCGCCTTATCTCCTTATCCATAATCGCCACGTGTCAAGCTCTCAGCATGCCACACCAAAAAGAGTCGGCGTCGCGACGCTATAACTTTTGGCGTCGCGACGCCCAGAGCCTATCCGCGCCTATAAATTGAGCTCGAGATTTCAGTTTTAGATGTACCATTCTCTCTAAATTCTCTCATGTAAATAGGGAGTTTTCTATCTAGTTTCTTTTAAATTTTAGTTTTGTAATTAATTTTTAATTACTTTCTTTAATAATATTAATTTACTTTCTTTACTTTTTACAGTTTTTACTATTCACCAGGAGGAGGTAACTTCCCACTGCTAGGGTGAAAGGTAATTCTTTTAATATTGCTATTTAGATTAATCTCCCTTAAATATAATATATTCACTATTTAAAATATTGACTTAAAAAGGATATCGCTATATTGGTCGGTTGGTAATTCATTTTAATCTGGTTTAAACCTGACTAATCAAGGATACCGCCAGATTGGTCGGTTGGTAATTAAATTTTTTTACCGCCTATATGGCAGGTTTATTTTGGTTCCGCCTTTATGGATGGTTGGACTTAATTTGACTTAATCAAGTTACCGCCTATATGGCTGGTTGGTAAAATAATCACAAGTTAATATATTATATTAAGTGAGATATCTAAATTAGTAGTAGTAAAAGTTGATCCTTTTACCTTAGCATTTTATTTATTTTAATGTAATTTACTTTTCAGCTTTTACTTTACCGCAATTACTTTTCAGCATTTTTTATGTCTTTTACTTTTAAGTTTTTATTAGCCCTAGTTATGTGTCGTAACTAAGTTAGTTACCTGGGGTTGTGATGAATTCTAATATCACCGGTTTATAAGGGGTTATTTTATAGTTTGGGTAATTTAAAGGTTTGCTTATTAAGTCTTAAGCTTAATACTTCTTGTTTTCTGATCACCAATAAGATTGATGTGGTAAATCTAAAATAAACTTGACAAAGGAATTTTAGGTTTCAGCCTTAGACTTAATAGCCAACGATCTTCCTTGAGGATAGATAACCCTTTAATAGATTTCCTTACAGGATAGACATATACCTGTCGGGCGGGGGTAGCCATAATTGGAACTTAAACTTAATGAATCCAGATAATTTGGTTGACATAGACATATGGTTCAATTGGGTTAAACTGGGTATTTTCGTCTGACCATCGACAAAGGCTTTTGCATGATTTCGTGTTCCAGGTTAGTAAACTGATTTATTACACAAACATAAAATAATCACTTCATCTTTTAAAAGATATTAGAAAGATTCACAACCATAGATCTTTGAGTCTTTTTTTATTTTCCTTAGTATTTTCTTTTGTTTATTTTATTTATTTTAATTAAAGAAAACCACATTCAACAAACCAATCAAACAATCATTCTCTTCTCCTTTTAAATATATATTTGTAAATAAATAGATTCAATAATTAATAACAACAGTAGGAATTAAGTCATCATGGGATCGATATTTTTATACTACTTGAACGATACGTGTGCTTGCGTTATACGTGTGTGTTTACGCCGGTCACGTATATGGTACCCCTCCAAGATTATAGAACCATGGCCAACCTGGGAGTAAAGAAAACATGGTCTGGATGTTTAGTACCGTGAATTCTAGCTCATCTTCTATCGGGCCTACCTTGTCCATGGTAATAAAAGTGCCATCCACTCCTAGTTTACTGTCATCGTAAGCTTTTATAGTCATATCAGATGAGATCAGTTGCTCCGGTCGAATGCCTAGCCTGGGAAGTATCTTTAACGAGAAAATGTTAATGGTGGACATGTCGTCTATCATCACGTAAAAGTTTGTTTGCCCTTAAAATTAGCCTTTATGAACATGGACCGGTTATGATTCCATCCATCTATTTGAAGCTCTTCCTAGGAGTGGCAAAGCCTGTTAGGTTTCAAAGTTTTTCTTCTCTCTATTCTTCCTGTTGGGGCAGTTGTGGAACCCATAGGGTCGGATCGGTGCCCCGGGCAGCGGAAATGGGTCTAACCCATATATATCAAGTATGGGTGTAATGTTAAAACATTTGATGAAATACTATATTCCATTACGAGTGTATAGGAAAAAACCGGGACTGAATCGGAGTCCGAAAGCTCCCAAAAGAAGTAAAACAAAATCGACGCGCGTGAAGGGCGCCGCGTGCGTGAAGCACATGCGTTATAGTGCACTGTAGCGCCCATGTGCTGCTATTTTTTTTTTGTTTCCTTTCCTTTTGCATTCAGCTCACATTCCAGTGAGCTGAATGAATTAGGGTCTTTGACCCTAATCTATTTCGGTCTTCTCTAAACACTTCAAAAACACTCAAAATTAATTTTTTATTTCAAAACCAACATAAACACATGTTATAGAATAAAAATCTAGTTTTTCAAAATATCAAATATTTTTCCAAAAACATAAATTTATTCTTGTAGGCACTGCATTTTTGCATATAAGTCCCCATGATGAGTCTCATTTGGAGACACTACCTTTTAAGTTGCGGAAGTCGCGGGAAACGGACGTCGGAAGGGAACCGGTATTTTTGTTAGATTTTAGTCGCTTGTTTAGCTTTACGCTCGCTTGTTGGACCTCCATTATTAAAATACACCCTTAGCCTTGGCCCAAAACTACACCAAGCCCATCTCACCCAAGCCCAATCTAAAAATTAATTAAAACATTTAAAATACATGTCACAAATTAAAACCAATTAAATTAAATTAAAACCAACTAAATTGAAATTAAATTAAAACCAATTAAATTGAAATTAAATTAAATTAATATCTAATTAAATCTAATACCAAAATTAAATAAATCAATTCCTAAAATAAACAAATCACTCCCCTAATTTAAATAATCCCCTCCTAAATTAAATAATTTCTTTCCTTAAATAATTAAATAAAATCCCTCCCTTATTATTTGATCTCTTTCCTTTTTGAATAATACCATGCAAACCCTAATTATTTCCTTTCACTATAAAAATAGAACAAACTTCAACCCTTACGTCTCTCAACTCTCTTACACGACGAAGACAAACACCAAAATAATAAAACCCTAAGATGCACCCTCATCACAGGTTCTCTCTCTCTCCATCACAAAACAAAAAGTAAACCCTAAAACAAAAAAAACACACAGCCGAGACACATAAACCCTACTCTCTCCATATACCTTGATCACGTTAAAACTTCACTGCCTCACGCAAGCCTAACCCCACTCAGCAGCTCTTCCATTCACGCATACGCCACTTGATCCTCTCTCGGCCAACACCTTGGCTCTCTCACGCAACAAACAAGCTAACTCACTCGTCACAGCCCAGTTTAGCCACACACTGAAACAACCCAACTAGCCTCTTCACAAGCTTCACTTCCTCAGCACAGCACAGACCATCACGTAATCAGCCCTCTCGCAGCAACACACACTACCCAACCCACGCCCACTGACTTGATCATCACGCCACAGTGCCCTTCACCCACGCATACACAAGTCACAAAACCTAAATTACCCCGAATTAACCCAGAAACTGCCCAGTAAAACAGTCCAGAAACCGCCCAAAACAGTCCCTGAAACACCCAAAACAATAGCTTTAACACACCTGAAACAGTGACCAGGAATAAAGAGAAAACAGCAGCAAAACGGAGTGAAAAAGCGACAAAAACAGCAAAAAGCGAGCTAAGACGTTAATCCAGTGAACCGAAAGAGTTGTAGAGTGATAGCCCTTCCGACGGCCGTGAAACGCGAGTCCAAAAGTCGACATAAAAGGTTAGACCTGAGGGTACTTTTCCTATTATTTCCATCTATCTTTTTTATTGTTTTATTCATTTTTATCGCATGTGAGTCGTTTATTGATGCATGATTGTGGCCCTTGAATAAATGGAGGATATATGTATTGTGGAATGATGCATGTTGTGGCCCTTGGATAAAATGAAAAATGTGTCACCTCTCGTGGTATATAGGATGGAAACCCGGACATAAATTTCATGGCCGATTCTGAATGGACTGTAGTATGATCTGTACTCGGGATACAACTCCACGTACCACTTGAGTAAACAGCGCTTATTTTGTTTTATGTTGTTTTGATTTGTTTATTATTCGCTACTTGATTTCCGCATGTTATTTGTTTATGTAATGATGAGATAAAGCGCATGGGCTTAGTAAGTGGGATTAAAGGTCCTCTAAGTCAAGGAGTTAAAAGCCTTTACCACGATGTTTTGCCGCGCCAGATAATGTATATTCGATTGGTGAGATTTGTTCAATCGGATACACGAAATCCGATATCATTGTCTTTACTTTTTATATATGTATTGTGTTGTTTGCGCATGGGCTTGGTAAGTGGGATTAAAGGTCCTCTAAGTCAAGGGGTTAAAAGCCTTTACCATGATGCTTTGCCGCGCCGGATAATGTATATTCGATTGAATGTAAGATGTGTTCAATCAGGTATACGAAGTCTGATATTGTTGTCTTTATTTTTATATGCATTATGATGTGATGCGCATGGGCATAGTAAGTTGGATTAAAGGTCCTCCATTTCGAGGGGTTAAAGAACCTTTACCGCGATGTTTTGCCACGCCGGATGATGTATATTCGGTTGGATGTAAAATGTGTTCAATCGGGTATACGAAGTCCGATATTGTTGTCTTTATTTTTATATGTATTATAATGTGATGCGCATGGGCTTAGTAAGTTGGATTGAAGGTCCTCCATTTCGAGGGGTTAAAGAACCTTTACCACGATACTTCGCCGCACCTTTTATTTCGTTATTCGCTTTTCTTTGTATGTCAACTTCTTGCATAATCATGCATCATATTGCATTGCGCATGGGCTTAGTAAGTCGGATTAAAGTTCTCTATTTGGAGGGATAAAAAGCCTACGGTCTACCTTTACGACGATACTTCACCCCGCCTTTTATTTCGTTATTTGCTTTTCTTTGTATGTCATCTTCTTGCATAATCATGCATCATGTTTCATTGCGCATGGGCTTAGTAAGTTGCCTACGGTCTACCTTTACCACGATACTTCGCCGCGCCGGACAAAGTGCATCCAATTGAATGTGAGATACGTTCAATCGGACACCTGAGGTCCTATATAGATGTGGGCATATGTCGCGTCTCTTTTCTTTCATCTCCATTATTTATCTTTCAAATCGCATCATGGCACGTTTATCTTGATGTCCAATTGCCTCTTTAGTTATCTTTTTGCATTATATACCTAATTGTTTCTCTTTATTACGTATGATTGTGCAACTGCCATTTGTTTGCATTTCCGTGTCCATGAATGTAATGCGCTTATGACATTGTATGCTTGCCGTATTTCAATTTATCTTTATGCATGCAAATTCGGACAATATTATATGCAAATAGGTTGTATGCAAATTTGGACATAGATTGTATGCAAATAGGTTGTATGCAAATTTGGACATATATTGTATGCAAATGGGTTGTATGCAAATTTGGAAATAGGTTATATGCAAATAGGTTGTATGTAAATATGAAAATGTGTTACATGTGAACTTAGATGAACTTTTGATTTATGCATGTGAAATAAAATACCCTTGGGAATGTATATTGCTAGATTCGATTAAATTATTGCACAAATCACATCATTACAAGTGGCATAAGTAAGTGACCATTCCGAACCCAATGGTTTGAGGTCTTCCCTTGAGAGGGGTGAGTGCGGCCTTAAATCTTTGTCTCGGTTCACACCGGGTGGTGACTCCATTATTCTCCGGTTTAGTCCCACACGGGCTACTCTGTACTCCCAACCAGGCCGCGAGCCCGGAACAGCATGCGTCGCCCAGTTTCTGTGTCCCACAGTCTGGCGACTCCACTGGGGATAGAGAATCGGCCCCGAAATAATGTCTTGTAATATTATGATTTGTGCTTTAATTAACCGTGTCTACTGTGGGTTAAAAGGGGTTTAATCAAAGGCACTTCTAAGGCTGGGTAATGGTTTGGTGTCTTCCTTCATTCACTACCTTTCTATAAGGAAATGTTGTGATGGCACATATATAATCATTTACTTGTAGCCTATTGCGATGGACTAATTTGGAGGACTCGTTGTTTATTCATGTCACCAAGAGATATGAACCTAAGAGGCTAAGGTACTTAAGAGAGCCTCGCTTCACCCTCCCTCTGGGGAATCTACAATGGGAAATCCATCTGACAGTCAGTCACACACCGTAACTCGCTGGCACGTACTGTAAGGTATAAAAAAGGTGCGCTCACTTGGTCTCTCGAACCCTTGAGTGGGGAAACCTAGTTGTGGGCAATCCTTCGCCAGCGAGAGTCTTTGTCTATACTCCCATGAACCCACGCGTAGACCGGGGTTGTATGGCCTATAGAAACTATTTCCTTGTGTTTGTGGACCATCCTCATTTGGATGCCGTTGGACTTTTTTTCAGAAATGCGAACTTGTTGGGCCATTTAAACTGGGGCGAGTTCGTATCCTACGACAATTAGGCCCAAAGCCTTTGAAATGTTGGTGGGCCACTCTGTAGAACTTATTGCTTTATGCTTGAATTATCTTGTTATGTTTGTGTTTTGGACCATCGTTATTTGGATCCAGTTGGACCTTTTGTCAAGAGATGTGAACTTGTTGGGCCATTTAAACTGGGATGAGTTCGTGTCCTTTGACAGTTGGGCCAAAGGCTTCTAAAATGCCGATGGGCCATTTTATGTAAAGGCCTTTTATCATTTGAAGTTATTTGGTTATGTTATCGCGAAGTGTAAACCTGTTGGGCCATTTCAAATGGGACAAGTTTGCACCGCGCAATAAAATGATAATGGGCCAATTAGTGAAAATTCTTTTATAAGCTTATTTATTCCATACATCGCATACATGACATGCACTCATGCACACACGCATCATGATAACCCCTTGTGTTCTAAAAAGCCATCATAGATACCCGTTGGGTTGGGGGAAGACTTGTCAGAAGACCATCAGCCAACATGAGTGAGTCAGCCAACGAGGGATCCCGCCTGGATCAATTGGAGACCAAAATAACAGGAATTATTGAGATATTGCAAGTTCTGACTAATGTTGTGGCTAGTTTGACCGTACTCTGTATAGCCGATAACAGAGAGATGTACAATCAGAATGGAAAGACCTTCGGGGAACCTTTGGAGACCAAACTCCCTCATTCTGAGATCGTCCCTATCAGGGACAGGCAATTCTCCAATTTAGGTAGACCTTTGTCAAAGGTGTTTGAAGAGCTGAAAAGGCAAGTATTCCTAAGTCCCTTGAAACCTAAACCACTTCCAAACCCTGTACCACGCTACCTTAAGCTGAACCTTTACTGTCACTACCACCGGCAAAGAGGCCACGAAACTGACAAATGCTCCCGCCTTAGGCATGAGATCCAGGACCTCATCGACTCCCATAAAATACCAGACCCGGAAAAAAAAAAACAAGCCAACACACACAAAAAACCTCCACCTACCCATATTATTGACTTCGACCTACCCGAAATTCTTGTCTTCCAAACCCACAACTACCAAACTTCTTGCACGGGGATACGAGGCAACAGTGGTAAAAGTGAAATAAAGCAGAGGGAGGATCTTTGGGAAAACTTCTCAGACAGTGATGAGACGGAGGTTGCAAAAGGGAGAAGTGAATGGGAAGAAGAACTACTGTACCTGGAGAAATTGATGGTCGAAGAAATAAGAAAGCAAGGGAAGATAAAGTTGCAATTTATGGAGATGTTTGTCTCCCAGATCTTATTCAGTTGTGATCCAGCATTTATTAATAGAGACATTGATTTTGTCTATTTGTTCGAACCTTTTCTTAATGATAATAAATATGTTCATTTCGTTAACTTTCCTGAGTCTCTGCAACATAAGTATATTTGACAAAAATATTCAACCTTGGTACTATGATACTCAGCGATATTTCGAACCGGGTGAATTTTTGGAAGAAGCAAGCAAAAAAAACAGGATAGACATTCAGCAATGGGAAACGGGACAGTGAGATTATCAGATTTAGAGGAGAATGAGTTCACCGAGCCGGTCGACGTGGACAGATTGAAACAGTACTTTACTTGAGGAAGAAAAGACCGAGCAGTCACCAAGGGAATTGGCGGAAGACCTAACTCGACAGGATAAGAAACACATGCATGCATGCATACACGTAACCCATTTTACATTCCTTTTGTGTTTGTTTTGTTTTGTGTTCATAGGTTTTGAAGAAGAAAAGAGAAAGCGGCAAAGACAAGCCATTCAGAAACAGCGAAAGCACAGTATCGGATTCGGGTAATAATCCTAGGGCTGAGGCCCATATTGGTGACAGAGGCGGGTAGTAATCTGAGGGTTGAGGCCTACATTGGTGCTAGTTTTGGGGAGGAGTCCCAGGGCTGAGGCCCATATGAGTTTGAGTTTCGGGAATGGATCTCAATGGGCGAAGCCCACTTTATCAGAAGATGACGGAAGAATTCTTTGGAATGAGTGAAAAAAAAGAGAGAGAAAAAATGAGAGAGAGAAATCTTTGATAGTTAGACATATGTCCGGTGATGACATTGTTTGCTGTAGGGAGAAGCTTTAGAAACGATAAGTGCGAGACGTGTTCTCGTCCGGTATTCTGAATGGATTGATCTCAGCTGGACTCACGAGCACTTGATTACAGGATCTCAACAGTGGAAACCTGAGTGGTTGGCAAGATGACTAGCCAAAGGGATGATGGATCAGTGAATGACTGTTTGCTTGGATGTCCACTTTGGTTTACTTATGCTACGATATATGATATGGTTGGGAACAAAGAAAGTCTCGGAAAAGAAAAGAAAAATAGACCGCCTATAACCGATAAGCGTGAAGCTACCCATGGGCGAGTATTAGGACCACCATGAGGAGGAATGCTACCTTAAAGGGTAGGTGTGTAAAAAAAAATGAAAAGAATGAAAAGAAAGAGACAAGAAAAGAGAAGAAGACCATATCATGTTGAGTATGACGAAGTAATCACAGGGTGTGATCAAGACATCCAGTTTGGTTAGACCCACCGATCTGATTCTCCGAAATTAAATCATCGAGTTAGTTCACTTAAGGAATAAACTGCGAAAGAGGCCTGACACACACACACTAGAAGTCTAGTTTAGATCACCTATTCAGAGGATCGGAGTTGAGTGTATCAAGTACTTTGAAGGTTCTCAGGTTTCGATGCGAAAGCATTCGTTGAGGACGAAAATATGTCTAGCTATCAGGATTATATCATGAGAGGCAATTTAATATGTTGAAATGACACATTAGCATCAGCATCAGTCTTGCCGGGTATGGAAATCTTGAGGCGAAGCCCACATTATCATTATTAGTCTAGTCGAGTATGGCACTCTGGGGGCGAGGCCCATTTCAGTATCAGTTTGGGGCAAGGCCCACATCAGTATCAGCATGGGGACGAGGCCCATATCAGTATCAGTATGGGGCTAGGCCCATATCAATATCAGTTTTGGGGGCGAGGCCCATATTAGTAACAGTTCGGGAGCGAGGCCCATATCATTATCAGTATCAGTCTGGCCGGGTATGGCACTCTGGGGGCGGGGCCCGCATCCTTATCAGAATCAGTCCTGCTTGGTATGACACTCTGGGGGCGAGCCCGCATCACATCAGTATCAGTCTGGGGGTGAGACCCACATCAGTATTAGTATGCGGGCGAGGCCCACATCAGTATCAGTCTGCGGGCGAGGCCCATATCAGTACCGGTTTGGGGCGAGGCCCACATCTACATCAGTATCAGTTTTCGAGGATGAGTCCCAGGGTCGAGGCCTACATCAGCATCAGTTTTAAGGATGAGTCTCACGGCCGAGGCCTACGTCATCATCAATATCAGTTTTAGGGATGAGTCCCAGGGTTGAGGCCCGCAACAAGCATCAGTATCAATTTTGGGGATGAGTCCCAGGGTCGAGACCCACATCAGCATCAGCATCAGTTTAGGGATGAGTCTCAGGGTCGAGGCCCGCAGCAGCATCAGTATCAGTTTTAGGGATGAGTCCCAGGGTCCAGACCCACATCATCATCAGTAGCAGTTTGGAGATGCGTCCCAGGGTTGTAACCCACTTCATTAGTATCAGCAATTTCGGGGATGCGTCCCAGAGTTGTACCCACTTCTTCAGCATCAACAGTTTTGGGGATGCGTTCCAAGGTCCTGGCCCACATCATATCAGTAGTTTTGGGGATGCGTCTCAGGGTTGTAACCCACTTCATCAGTATCAACAGTTTTGGGGATGCGTCCCAGGGTTGTACCCACTTCTTCAGTATCATCAGTTTTGGGTATGCGTCCCAAGTTTGAGGCCCATATTTCATCAGCAGTTTGGGGATGCGTCCCATGGTTGAGGCCCACTTCATCATATCAGCGGTTTTCGGGATGCGACCCAGGGTTGTAACCCACTTCTTCAGTATCAGCAATTTTGGGGATGCGTCCTAGGGTTGTAAACCCATATCATCAGCAGTTTTTTGGATGCGTCCCAGGGTCAAGGCCCATTTTGGCAACGTTATCGGGATGCGTCCCAGGGCCGTGAGCCCCCGTTGTTGGTTGCAGTTATCAGGATGCGTCCCAGGGCCGTTGGCCCCCTGCACCTTTAGTTTTTGGGATGCGTCCCAAGGTCGAGGCCCATTTTTTCAGCGGTATTGGGATACGTCGCAGGGTCGAGGACCCCGTTGACGGTTACAGTTATTGGGATGCGTCCCATGATCGAGGTCCACTGTATTATCAGCTCAGCGGAGCAGCAGGCAAGTCAGGTGGCAGCTGGTGAGCCAGGTAAGTAAAAATGCATTGCATAACTTTGATAGGATTGCTCTTATCACACATTTCACAAGTCCCATCAAAGTGAGGGCGAAAGTAGGCACTGCATTTTTGCATATAAGTCTCTATGATGAGTCTTATTTTGAGACACTACCTTTTAAGTCGCGGAAGTCACGGGAAACGAACGTCGGAAGGGAACCGGTATTTTTGTTAGATTTTAGTCGCTTGTTTAGCTTCAGGCTCGCTTGTTGGACCTCCGTTATTAAAATACACCCTTAGTCTTGGCCCAAAACTACACCAAGCCCATCTCACCCAAGCTCAATCCAAAAAATAATTAAAACATTTAAAATACATGTCACAAATTAAAACCAATTAAATTAAATTAAAACCAACTAAATTGAAATTAAATTAAAACCAATTAATTGAAATTAAATTAATTAATATCTATTTAATCTAATACCAAAATTAAATAAATCAATTCCTAAAATAAACAAATCACTCCCCTAATTTAAATAATCCCCTCCTAAATTAAATAATTTCTTTCATTAAATAATTAAATAAAATCCCTCCCTTATTATTTGATCCCTTTCCTTTTTGAATAATCTCATGCAAACCCTAATTCCTTCCCTCTCACTATAAAAATAGAACAAACTTCAACCCATGGGTCTCTCAACTCTCTTACACGGCGAAGACAAACACCAAAATAATAAAACCCTAAGATGCACCCTCATCACAGGTTCTCTCTCTCTCCATCCCAAAACATAAAGTAAACCCTAAAACAAAAAAACACACAGCCGAGACACATAAACCATACTCTCTCCATATACCTTGATCACGTTAAAACTTCACTGCCTCACGCAAGCCTAACCCCACTCAGCAGCTCTTCCATTCACGCATACGCCACTTGATCCTCTCTCGGCCAGCACCTTGGCTCTCTCACGGCACAAACAAGCCAACTCACTCGTCACAGCCCAGTTTAGCCACACACTAAAACAACCCAACTAGCCTATTCACAAGCTTCACGTCCTCAGCACAGACAATCACGTAATCAGCCCTCTCGCAGCAACACACTGCCCAACCAACACGCCCACTGACTTGATCATCACGCCACAGTGCCCTTCACCCACGCATACACAAGTCACAAAACCTAAATTACCCCGAATTAACCCAGAAACTTCCCAGTAAAACAGTCCAGAAACCGCCCAAAACAGTCCCTGAAACACCCAAAACAGTAGCTTTAACACACCTGAAACAGTGACCATGAAATAAAGAGAAAACAACAGCAAAACTGAGTGAAAACAGCGACCAAAATAGCAAAACAGCGAGCTAAGACGTTAATCCAGTGAACCGGAAGAGTTACGGAGTGATAGCCCTTCCGACGGCCGTGAAACGCGAGTCCAAAAGTCGACATAAAAGGTTAGACCTGAGGGTACTTTTCCTATTATTTCCATCTATCTTTTTTAATTGTTTTATTCATTTTTATCGCATGTGAGTCGTTTATTGATGCATGATTGTGGCCCTTGAATAAATGGAGGATATATGTATTGTGGAATGATGCATGTTGTGGCCCTTGGATAAAATGAAAAATGTGTCACCTCTCGTGGTATATATGATGGAAACTCGGACATAAATTTCATAGCCGATTTCGAATGGACGGTAGTATGATCTGTACTCGGGATACAACTCCACGCACCACTTGAGTAAACGGCGCATATTTTGTTTTATGTTGTTTTGATTTGTTTATTATTCGCTACTTGATTTCCGCATGTTATTTGTTTATGTAATGATGAGATAAAGCGCATGGGCTTAGTAAGTAGGATTAAAGGTCCTCTAAGTCAATGGGGTAAAAGCCTTTACCACGATGTTTTGTCGCGCCGGATAATGTATATTCGATTGGACGTGAGATCTGTTCAATCGGATACACGAAGTCCGATATCATTGTCTTTAATTTTTATATATGTATTGTGTTGTTTGCGCATGGGCTTGGAAAGTGGGATTAAAGGTCCTCTAAGTCAAGGGGTTAAAAGCCTTTACCACGATGCTTTGCCACGCCGGACAATGTATATTCGATTGAATGTAAGATGTGTTCAATAAGGTATACGAAGTCTCATATTGTTGTCTTTATTTTTATATGCATTATGATATGATGCGCATGGGCTTGTAAGTTGGATTAAAGGTCCTCCATTTCGAGGGGTTAAATAACCTTTACCGCGATGCTTTTCCACGCCGGATGATGTATATTCGGTTGGATGTAAAATGTGTTCAATCGGGTATACGAAGTCCGATATTGTTGCCTTTATTTTTATATGTATTATGATGTGATGCGCATGGGCTTAGTAAGTTGGGTTGAAGGTCCTCCATTTCGAGGGGTTAAAGAACCTTTACCACGATACTTCGCCGCACTTTTTATTTCGTTATTCACTTTTCTTTGTATGTCAACTTCTTCAGAATCATCATGCATATTTGCATTGCGCATGGGCTTAGTAAGTCGGATTAAAGGTCCTCCATTTGGAGGGATAAAAAGCCTACGGTCTACCTTTACCACGATACTTCACCGCGCCTTTTATTTCGTTATTTGTTTTTCTTTGTATGTCATATTCTTGCATAATCATGCATCATGTTTCATTGCGCATGGGCTTAGTAAGTTGGATTAAAGGTCCTCTATTTCGAGGGATAAAACCTACGATCTACCTTTACCAGACGATAGTTCGCCGCGCCGGACGAAGTGCATCCGATTGAATGTGAGATACGTTCAATCGGACACCTGAGGTCCTATATAGATATGGGCATATGTCGCGTCTCTTTTCTTTCATCTCCATTATTTATCTTTCAAATCGCATCATGGCACATTTATCTTGATGTCCAATTGCCTCTTTAGTTATCTCTTTGTATTATATACCTAATTGTTTCTCTTTATTACGTATGATTGTGCAACTGCCATTTTTTTTGCATTTTCGTGTTTATGAATGTATGTGCTTATGACATTGTATGATTTCCGTATTTCAATTTATCTTTATGCATGCAAATTCGGACATAGATTATATGCAAATAGGTTGTATGTAAAATTGGACATAGATTGTATGTAAATAGGTTGTATGCAATTTGGACATAGATTGTATGCAAATGGTTTGTATGCAAATTTGGACATAGATTATATGCAAATAGGTTGTATGTAAATATGAAATGTGTTACATGTGAACTTAGATGAGCTTTTGATTTATACATGTGAAATAGAATACCCTTGGGAATGTATGTTGCTAGATTCGATTAAATTATTGCACAAATCACATCATTACAAGTGGCATAAGTAAGAGACCATTTTGAACCCAATGGTTTGAGGTCTTCCCTTGCGAGGGGTGAGTAGGGCCTTAAATCTTTGTCCCGGTTCACACCAGGTGGCGACTCAATTATTCTCCGGTTTAGTCCACCGCGGGCTACTCCGTACTCCCAACCGGGCCGCGAGCCCGGAACAGCATGCGTCGCCCAGTTTCTGTGTCCCACAATTCTAAATACGCATTAGCGTAAATTTTGAATCCATTACACAAACCATTTTAGAATCCCAATTACGAAATGTCCCGGGAAAAATTCTAGTCTACCTAAATGTGGTCAAGTGAATCTATAATGGTAGCCATAGCTCAAAGCTTTAATATAGAGTTCCAAACTCTAATTAATTGTTCCATGTCCAACATGAACATCTTTGACCTAATTACAAGCATGTTGTGTTTATACTTCTAAAGTATCCTAACACAATTGATTAGCCTTATTCAACATTAAGCTATGTGATCATGCATCTAATACACAAATAAACATAGCTTTGGAGACGATCAAACATTACCTAATAAGCTTGATTCAAGATCCAATCTACTTCTCCTTGTTGAAATTGTTGAAGAACCTCCAAGGTGTGCAAGCTTGACTTCAAGATCCAATCTTGTTTCCAATGCTTCCAAGCTTCACTTCAAGATCCAATCTTGATTTCTCCTTGATGAAATGTTGTAGAGACCTCACAAGCTTCTCTAAACACTTATCTAACTTAGGCTAACCTCTCAAGAATTTGCTTATGCTTGTATTTGAACTTGTAATTAAAACCTTCCTAAAGCTTGCTATTTATAGCAAAACTTAGGCAATTTTTAATTAATAAAAGTTGTAATCAACTTTTAAGTGGGCTTAATCTAATTTGTCCAAATATGTATAATTGGGTGTGACTAATCTCCATTGTCTCCCACTTAGATTTAATCCAATTAAATCAAGCCAAGGATTAGGAAATGGATTAGTTAAATGTTTGCCACATTGATTTAATCCAATTAAATCAAGCCAAAACCACATATTATTACATACTTACAATTACCATAAATCCTCAAATGGTAGAGATAATTATGATTTTACAATTAAGCCCTTGTGTAATTATTAAATTAATCTAATTAATCCATTAGGTCAAAGTAAATAATCAATGTTATCCAATAACACTTGATTATCTTAGTTGATAATTATAATATCGAATATTATATGTTATCAAAAATAATCGGCTACCCAAATGTTCAATGAGTACACTTCATATTGGGACTCTCTAAGTTCAGACACATTCGTCATATAAGCCTAGCTAATATGTACGCAATTCGGCCACCTCCGAATTCACGAAGAACACGAACGACCTTTCTCAACTATACAAGTCGAGGTCATCACATATGTTTAACAATCTCTCCGTCGTAGGCTATCCGAGTTGTGCTTAGGAAACATAGAATATACCGTCAAGTTTCCAAGACGCACATCTCATGTCGACATATCCACGATTCTCCATAACTGATGCGATCCACCCTAGGTGATCGACTTTGGCCAAAGATTTAAGAATTGTGACTTTACTAACATGGATACCTAAACCCCTTATGGTACACATATGGGCCAACAGATCATATCTTGCTTCGCACTTGATTACCGAGTGCATCGGTCCACACCCAACGAACATCTAGAGGCTAGACCATGAAAGGTTTCTGACATACATGGCATCTAAGTGTGGAGGATCGCACACAAAATCAATGTTATCCTATAGTCAAAGGATTACATATGCTACTCGACTCGAGGAGATTCCTATTGACGATGGTATGTACTTCCAACTATTAGGAATCACCAATGAGTCATTCAGTATTCCCTCCAACGATTACCCACATGTCTATACGAGTTTCCAAAACTCATGGTACATCGCGTTAAACCATTGGAACTCCAATTCTAATATACGACATGTGCTAGTCTTCTAGGTTCTAGGAATTCGACTGTATTCCAAAACCAACGACTATGAATATTTACTTTAAGAATAGTTTACACCTAGTGTCAAAACTATTCTAAGGTTGATGTCATTCTTAGCATAACGATACATCAATTTAATACGCGTAATGACAATACCATTAATAGGGTATGAAATGAAAAATGTAGTTATTTTATTAAAAAATAATAAAATATACAATTCGGATTGGCACTCCAACCACCAACTCCATCAAACTCCCACTTGCTTAGTGCCAATCTGGATGGTACCGTAGTCCCATCTCCTCCACATGTTTATTGAATAACTTAGGAGGTAAGGCCTTAGTAAGCGGGTCTGCTATGTTGTCTTATCCTTGAACCTTCAAGACCAGTATGTCTTTTCGTTCAATTATCTCTCTAATTACGCGGTATTTCATTTCCACGTGTTTAGACTTGGAATGCACCCTCGGCTCCTTAGCCTGTGCGATGGCTCCGTTATTATCACGGTATAATGGGATCGAATTCGCAATACTAGGCACAACGCCAAGTTCTGTGATAAAATTTCTAGTCCAAATAGCTTCTTTAGCAGCTTCTGAAGCCGCTATAAATTCCGCCTCAGTGGTGGAATCAGTTGTTGATCCTTGCTTTGAACAACGCCAACTAATTGCACCATCATTAAGGGTAAATATGTATCCTGATGTAAATTTTCTATCATCTGGATCTCCTTGGAAGTCGGAGTCTGTATAACCCTTAACTTGTAGCTCATCTTCTCCATATATCAGAAACTTATCCTTGGTGCCTTTAAGATATTTTAGGATATGCTTCACGGCTGTCCAATGATCATTACCTGTATCAGATTGATATCGGCTGGTCACACTGACGTCGAAACTGATGTCAGGTCTAGTACATAACATAACATACATTATACTTCCAATACAAGAAGCATATGGTAAGTTAGACATCCTAACTCTCTCTTCCTCAGTCTGAGGTGCAATTTTCTTCGAAAGATGTATGTCGTATCGGAAAGGTACATTTGCTGCCTTGCAATTGGTAAAACTGTACATTTCTAACATCTTGTCTATGCACGTCGATTGTGACAACCCTATAAGCTTCCTGACTCTATCTAGGTAGAGCCTTGTACCTAGTATATCGGAAGCTTCACCCATATCTTTCATGGAGAAGTTCTTGCAAAGGTAGGCTTTCACACTTTGCATCATCCCTATATCATTTCCTATGATAAAGATGTCATCTACATACAAGATTAAGAAAACTATCATGCTCCCACTAAATTTCTTATAAACACATGGTTCTTCCTCATTTTTGATGAATCCAGATAATCTAATTATCTCATCAAAACGATGATTCCAGCTTCGGGATGCATGTTTAAGTCCATAAATAGACTTTTGGAGCTTACAAACCAAGTTTGAAGTCTCATTGGATATGAAACCCTCTAGTTGTTCCATATAGATATCCTTTTCAAGAATCCATTTAGGAAAGCAGTTTTCACATCCATCTGCCATATCTCATAGTCGTGATATGCAGCAATGGCTAAAAGAATCCTAATGGATTCTAGCATAGCTACTGGTGAAAAAGTTTCCTCATAGTCAATCCCAGGACGTTGAGTGTAACCTTTCGCTACCAGTCGGGCCTTAAAGGTTTCCACCTTTCCATCGGACCCACGTTTCATTTTGTAAACCCATTTACATCCAATAGGTTTAACTCCTTCAGGAAGTTCAACTAAGTCCTAGACTTGATTGGCATGCATTGAATCCATTTTAGATTTCATGGCTTCCTACCATTTTCCTGAATCGATATCCAATATCGCTTCCTTATACGTAGTCGGATCTGTTTCCTCTAAGAGGAGAACATCAAGGCTCACATCAGATGTTAAAAATGGTCTCTCAGGAGGCCTTGATATTCTATTCGACTTACGTAGAACCTGTGTTGTAGATCCTTCACCTAGTTGGATCTCTGGTTCCATCTCAGGTTCCTTAATGTTGGGATCAAACTCATCAAGTTTAATCTCTCTACAATTCCTATTTTATCTCAAAAATTACTTTTCAAGAAAAGTTGCAAAGCGAACAACAAATACATTTCATTTTTCGGAATCGTAGAATTGATATCCCATGGAATTATCAGGATATTTAACGAACCTACATTTATACCCCATGGGTCCTAGTTTATCCATCTGCGTAATTCTAACGTATGCAGGACAACCCCAAATATTTAAATGCTTAAGACTTGGATTTCTACCGAACCATATCTGATAGGGGTCATAGAAACAACTTTCGATGAAACCCTATTAAGTCTGTAGGCAGCAGTTTGTAAAGCGTAACCCCAAAGGTAATAAGGAAGATCTGTATAGCTTATCATGGATCGTACCATATCTAATAAATTACGATTTCTACGCTCAGACACTCCATTGTGTTGAGGTGTTCCTGGTGGGCTATATTGGGCGAGAATTCCATTCTCCCTTAATAATTTCTTGAATTCTTCACTCATGTATTCATCGCCTCGATCTGATCTAAGGCATTTGATAATTTACCGCTTTATTTTTCTACTTCGTCGTTTCGGAATTTTTGAACTTGTCAAATGTTTCCGACTTATGTTTCATCAGATAGACATATCCAATATTTAGACTTGTCATCTGTGAAAGTCACAAGTATGTGGAACCATCATGAACGGCATGATTTAATGGACCACACACATCATCACTGTGTATTAGCTCAGTAAATCTCCAGCACGATGTCCACACCTTGAAATTGGGCCTTTGTCATCTTCCTTGGATACATGACTCACAAATCGGATAAAGATCTAATGTAAGATTTTCAATCAAACCATCATTCACCAATTTGGATAGACGTCTAACACCTATATGGCCTAATCTCATATGCCATAATTCAGTATTATTTAGTTCAGACTTCCTACTTGTATTTTTTCTCTATATTAAAGACTTCTCTACATGTTTCCAAAACATAATGACCGTTTGATAAAGAACATTCACATTTTAATAAATTTTCTTTATCATACAAACATAAAGTTTCATCCTCAATATTTATTTTATATCCCTCTTTATCTAATATAGGCAGTGATATTATTTGTCTGATAACTGAGGGAACATAATAACAGTCATGCAAATCTAATTTACATCCATTTGGGAGATCTAGAACAACAGTTTCTATGGCCTTGACATCCAATGTCTCGCCATTGCCAACTCTAAGCTGGATCTCCCCTTTATTCAACCTTCGTTTAACCCTCATTTCCTGCAGGGAATCGCAAATATTAGTAGGACTTCCAGTGACTAACACCCATCCACTATTTGCATCTAAGGCTAATGAGATGTCAATAATTGGAAAAATACAAAGCGTACCTGAGGGTCTTGCTTTAAGCTCTGGACAGTCCTTCTTCCAGTGTCCAGACTTCTTGCATTGTAGACATTGATCACGAGCTACTTTCGGTTTTGCGCCTTTGTGCTTCTTGGAATTTTTCTTTGATATCTTCTTCTTCCCCATCTTAATTTTCTTTGACTTCCCAGAAGTCTTTGAAGAGCCAGCTCCACCATAAAGATACAATGTGGGGTTGCCTTTCTTTAAATCTTGCTCCGCCGTGCGTAGAATGTTATGAAGTTCTTCGTATGTGGCTTGCATCGAATGCATATGGAAATTCAATACAAAACCAGCATAAGAACCAGACAAAGAAGACAAAATCAAATTACGACCTAGCCTTTCATCAAACACAATGCCATGTCGTTCAAGATATCAAATTTGGTCAATCATGTTCAAAACATGAGTGCTGCCAGCTCCTCCCTCCTTGAGTTCAGCACAGAATAATTCCTTAGACCTTCGATAAAGTTCCATCTCTTGATTTACGTCGAACAACTCCTTGAGTGTTCGCATAATGCTCCAAGCATCTGGTACTTCAATGTACTGTCTCAGCAAATCAGGAACCATCGATCCTAAGATGTAGGATTTCACCTTTAGGTTATCATCCTTCCATCTATCAAAAGTTTCTCGCTCTTCTGGAGTGGAGTTAGGATCGATATCAACAGGCAGTACATTGATAGTGACATAAGTTAACTTTTCATACTCCAAGACAAGGCATATGTTCTTTTCCCATTCGAAATAGTTCTCGACTCCTTTTAGCTTGTTGGAATCCAAAAGTTTCATCAATGGATTAGCGGCAGCCATCTACAAGACAATATTTTTGAGTAGTAGCAGAACAATTTTCATTTCAAAAGTGATAACACTAATTGATTATGGAATTTTAAATCTATCAGTGCCTCCCACTACTTTACGTAATTCTGTAATCTCCCTTAACGGAAAAATAGAAATTTGACTATCAAAATTTCATAGCGGGAAGTGGATCCCATGATATTTACTCCAGCCTCACACTAATGATGATATTGGCCTTTGTAAACTCATTAGGTAGACCTTCAAGGTCAATCACTTCATGTGACTCCTAGTTTGGTCCTGAACCGTTTCTTATCCTCACACTAATGACGATATTGGATTAAGACGTGTTTTAGGTGTATACTTGTCAATGTGCACTAATGAGCTTTGTATGTACACCCTCACACTAATGAAGATATTGGGTGACTACGTTAACTCATCACGCTACATCTAATGTTTTACCGGAGCGACCTAAGTTTCGAGCACTTATACCCTCACACTAATGACGATATTGGATATAAGTAGTAAGAACCCATTCATCTCCGTATTGACAAGACGGACCATCCAATAATGCTCCAACATTATTAATACTATTACTTAAAAGTAATCACTTAATCACGGGAGATTTCTGACAATCAAGTCATTAACTTTATTATATCAAAGTTTTATTTAAAACATGCAATACATATCCAATATGTCATATGCATAATTAAATTAAAATTACTATGGCATAGATTCAAAACATGTGTTGTGTGGTTAAGCCTTTGCTACTGATACCATTCTGTTGGGGTAGTTGTGGAACCCATAGGGTCGGATCGGTGCCCCGGGCAGTGGAAATGAGTCTAACCCATGGATATCAAGTATTGGTGTAATTTTAAAACATTTGATGAAATACTATATTCCATTACAAGTGTATAGGAAAAAACCGGGACTGAATGGTGCTGCTATTTTTTTTGTTTCATTCCCTTTTGCATTCAGCTTACATTCCAGTGAGCTGAATGGATTAAGGTCTTTGACCCTAATCTATTTCGGTCTTCCCTAAACACTTCAAAAACACCGAAAATTAATTTTTAACTTCAAAACCAACATAAACACATGTTATAGAATAAACATCTAGTTTTTCAAAATATCAAATATTTTTCCAAAAACATAAATTTATTCTAAATACGCATTAGCGTAAATTTAGAATCCATTACACAAACCATTTTAGAATCCCAATTACGAAATGTCCCGTGAACAATTCTAGTCCACCTAAAGGTGGTCAAGTGAATCTGGAATGGTATCCATAGCTCAAAGCTATAATCTAGAGTTCCAAACTCTAATTAATTGTTCCATGTCCAACATGAACATCTTTGACCTAATTACAAACATGTTGTGTTTATACTTATAAAGTATCCTAACACAATTGATTAGCCTTACTCAACATTAAGCTATGTGATCATGCATCTAATACACAAATAAACATAGCTTTGGAGAAGATCAAACATCACCTAGTAAGCTTGATGCAAGATCCAATCTACTTCTCATTGTTGAAATTGTTGAAGAACCTCCAAGGTGTGCAAGCTTGACTTCAAGATCCAATCTTGTTTCCAATGCTTCCAAGCTTCACTTCAAGATCCAATCTTGATTTCTCCTTGATGAAATGTTGTAGAGACCTCACAAGCTCTCTAAACATTTCTCTAACTTAGGCTAATCTCTCAAGAATTTGCTTATGCTTGTATTTGAACTTGTAATTAAAACCTTCCTAAAGCTTGCTATTTATAGCAAAACTTAGGCAATGTTAATAATAAAAGTTGTAATCAACTTTTAAGCGGGCTTAATCTAATTTGTCCAAATATGTATAATTAGGTGTGACTAATCTCCATTGTCTCCCACTTAGATTTAATCCAATTAAATCAAGCCAAGGATTAGAAATGGATTAGTTAAATGTTTGCCACATTGATTTAATCCAATTAAATCAAGCCAAACACCTATTATTACATACTTACAATTACCATCATATCCTCAAATGGTAGAGATAATTATGATTTTACAATTAAGCCCTTGTGTAATTATTAAATTAATCTAATTAATCCAATTAGGTCAAAGTAAATAATCAATGTTATCCAATAACACTTGATTATCTTAGTTGATAATTATAATATCGAATATTATATTTTATCAAAAATAATCGGCTACCCAAGTGCTCAACGAGTACACTTCATATTGGGACTCTCTAAGTTCAGACACATTCGTCATATAAGCCTAGCTAATATGTATGCAATTCGGCCACCTCCGAATTCGCGAAGAACACGAATGACCTTTCTAAACTATACAAGTCGAGGTCATCACATATGTTTAACAATCCCTCTGTCGTAGGCTATCCGAGTTGTGTTTAGGAAACATAGAATATACCGTCAAGTTTAAAAGACGCACATCTCATGTCGACATGTCCATGATTCTTCATAACTGATGCGATCCACCCTAGGTGATCGACTTTGGCCAAAGATTTAAGAATCGTGACTTTAATAACATGGATGCCTAAACCCCTTATGGTACACATATGGGTTGACATATCCTATCTTGATTCGCATTTGATTACTGATTGCATCGGTTCACACCCAACGAACATCTAGAGGCCAGACCATGAAAGGTTTCTGACATACATGGCATCTAAGTGTGGAGGATCTCACACAAAATCAATGCTATCATATAGTCAAAGGATTACATATGCTATTCGACTCGAGGAGATTCCTATTGACGATGGTGTGTACTTCCAACTATTAGGAATCACCAATGAGTCATTCAGTATTCGCTCCAACGAATACCCACATGTCTATACGAGTTTCCAAAACTCATGGTACATCGCGTTAAACCATTTGAACTCCAATTCCAATATACGACATGTGCTAGTCTTCTAGGTTATAGGAATTCGACCGTATTCCAAAACCAACGACTAGGAATATTTACTTTAAGAATAGTTTACACCTAGTGTCAAAACTATTCTAAGGTCGATGTCATTCTTAGCATAACGATATGTCAATTTAATACGCGTAATGACAATACCATTAATAGGGTATGAAATGAAAAATGTAGTTATTTTATTAATAAATAATAAAATCTACAATTCGGATTGGCACTCCAAGCACCAACTCCATCACTTCCAACTCACCAAAGGTTATGACTTGCTTATTTTCATTCTAAAAAGATCTAATGATTATAGTTGGTCTGTATCAGCCGACATCATTATTCTTCCCATGGCTTCAACCATAACCCTTCAGTGCTATTGGGAGGAACATATCAATTGTTAGATACTGATTTAGGGTCGGGTCTTTACTGGATCACAATATATTCTCCTTCATTTTCTTCTTTTCCTTCTTTTTTTTTTATTTTTTTTTTCTTTTCATCTACCCCTTCATTCTGCCTAGTGGCATCATTATAGAACCGGCCACTTCTGGTCATCCCATTGACCTCATCTTCATCACTATTGAAAAATATCTCCCATAATTTATTACGTTCGTCAACTTCGTTATCACTGTCATCCCATATGCCCGTGACATTGTCATGTTGGTTAAAGGTCTGCATGATGTATTCTTCGGATAGGCTAGAGTGTATCATATATAGTGGTAGTGGAACAACTATTGTTGGGTTGGGGGTTTCTATTAGTGTTGGGTTGGTTTTCTCATGGGTCGGGAAAATTCTGGTTGTCATAAGGTCTTAGATTTTGTGTCTGAGGCTGGTGCAATTGTCAGTGTCATTGTATTTTTGTTGGTGGAAGTGGTTGTATTTGTTTAAGTTGATGTAGTGGGGGTACTGGGTTTTGTAATGGTTTGGGTTCCAAGGGTTTCAGCAGGCATTGTCTCTTCAATTTCAAAAATACCTTCGACAACAATCTGTCAACGTTTGAAAATCTCTTATTCCTTATTGCAATAATTTCAGCGAGACTGGCCTTTGTTCCAGGAGGCCATTCGGTAGTTCTTCTATTCTGGCTGTAGAATTTTCGGTTCTGAGCCTCATCATCTTCAATGTCTATGATAGTTTATGTGAATTATTGGAAGTCAGAGATCATGGAGGTCATCCTCCTCAACTTGTTGTAGATAGAGGGCTTGGCGCCCTTAATGATCATCTTTATTTGGTCATAGTATGAGGGCCGTGTTTACATTCTCAGTCGATTTATCTAGCGGTCAATATATTCATTGAAGCTCTCGTCCTTCTTATGTTTGGTATTCTCCAAATATCGAAGCGACAGGTCAATCTCCATATATATGTCATATTGATTCAAAAATACTTATGCCAAAGCCCTCCAGTCATCTTTTACTTTCTTCTCTAGACTGTGGTACCATATTGTAGGTGTTCTTTCAAGTGACATCCCAAAATTTTTTTTAACCTGACATTTGGTCAAATTGGTAGAACTTATCAGCGATATATACTAGCGGAGATGTACTTTCAGATCCCTGTTCCCATTGAACTTCACCATTTTTAGCATTCTGAATTGAGAAGGCATCTGCTCCTCAAATTCCATAGCATCATAATCGATGAGGTCTTCATACTCACCCTTCATTTTTGGATAACCTATTTCATTTGTTCTTTCAGTTTTTGGAGTTCAGCTCGAGAGTTGGCTATCTTTCTTGTAGCATACTCAGCCATGTCCTCATCATTATCTAGAGTAGATATTTCTTTAGTTGTTCTGTTTGTAGACTCTTCAAGCCTCTTTTCTCCGGCTTTAGCCCTTATCGCTCGAGGTGCCATTGATAAATGCATGAAAATGTACTTTGAACATCTCTAATTCGGCTTGATTATCATGTATTTTGATCTTAATTATAGTTTATTTTGTCTTATTATTAGGGAGCAATCGAACATGGAGATTGGAGAAACTACACATGTTTTGGGGACCTTACGGATGCATCGGAAGCACACGGGAAGAGCCAAATCACAGAATCGGTGAAACCAGAGAAAAGCACTGGCGTCGCGGTGCCTCCTCAGCGTTACCCATACAAAACTCCCACGAGTTGGGTGCCTCGATGCCGCGGCACCCCGGAAGACTCCATAACTTAATTTAGTTGTGTTTGATATGCACAGTGACTCATGGACTTCCCTATATAAACCCAAGTTCATCCAAAACCTTAGATAAAGGAGAAAACAGAGAGAAAACACACAACAAAGAGTTCAAGACTCATGTTTAAGAGAGAAGAACGATGAAGCTTCATGCCAGACAAGATGCTCCTCCGATCTATCAAGGCTATGTCTCTCTTTTATATGTAGAACTAATCTCCTAGGCAAAACTAAAGATGAACTCTTGTAATTAAGTTTTTATATTCATGTTTTTTATTTATAATCCAGAGATTGTGTTTTACCAATTTGCATATAAGAATAGTCATGCTTATTCTTTGTGAGATTGGGGAACCTAGTTATGACTAGTAATGTTATTTTATGAGTTGATCTTTTGTTGCAGTATTTCCTGAGGGTATATTATCGACGTTAGATAGGTCATAATGATAACATTGTGTGCTGTTAACATAAAGAAAACAATTCATCGATTACCTTAGAATTTAATGTGTTTTTGATTGAAATATCTTCCGATTGTCGGTTTGGGATGTGAAACCTTCAATTGAGTAATAAAAGGAATCAATTACTGAATATAGAGATTTGATACAAGAGGGATTCTCGATGTTTTGCTGTTTTTTCTATTTATTTCACATTACCAATTAAACTCTTTTGTTTAATCAAGTTATTGTTAACGTTTTCTTTAAGTGAATTAGTTCCTAGTAACCATCTCTCTAATGAATCGACACCCCAATTATACTGTGATAAATGTAAGTACTTTTTGGGCGTAATCAAATTTTGGAGCCTTTTCCGGGGAGAAAGTTTACGAGCAAAAGGAATAGGTTTACTTAGGCAACAAAAAAGCAGTAACCTCGTTCTATTTTTACTTTTTTTTTTTTATTTCAGTTGTAGTTTAAATTCTTATTTTTAGTTTAGTTTCTTTTATTTCTGTTTCTCGTATTATTTGTGTTTAAGTGCATGCCTAGACTTAGGGATCAGTTTGGTAGATTTGTTAGAATTGAAGAGGAAGATTCTGATTCAGAAAGTATGTTTAATAATCTTTTTGCCACACCGTCCACATCTAGCACACACAGCATGAGTGAGTATGAGAGGCCACCCATTAGGTCTCTTGAGGAGTACATCCACCCCACTCGCACAGCTACACCATCATGCATAATGTTTCCTCATAATGCACCAAATATAGACTTTAAACCAGGAATGATACAGTATTTCCCAACCTTTAATGGTTTGGAGAATGAAAGTTGGTTGTACTCTTTAAGACCTTGCTCAATAGGATCATGGGGTGAGATGACACAGACATTCTTTAATAAATACTTCCCACACCATAAGACTAATGCCATGAAAAGACAAATCTCTACCTTCTCCCAGAAATATAGTGAAACCCTTAATCAAACTTAGGAGAGGTTTAAGGAAATGTTAGCTAGTTGTCATCACCATGGGTATGGGAGTTGGCGCGTAGTGAGTTACTTTTATGATGGTCTAACCCCTAGAGAGCGCCAATTCGTTGAGACAATATGCAATGGTGAATTTATCCGAAAGGACCCTGATAAGGCATTAGAGTATTTAAATAACCTAAAATCTCACACTTGGACTGGACCTAATGTCATGGATAGCACTGATAGGACATGTTCCACTCCTTCTGGCGGAGGCATACACCACTTTAGGGAAGAGGACAATCTTAGAGCACCCGTTGAGCTATTAACTAGAGAGATAGGAGCCTTAAAAGCCAAAGATAGCAAGACTATGCATGTGGTAGCCCAGTTAGAACCTCAAAGGGTATGTTTTGTGTGTAAGGGGATTGACCATCTTACCCAAGAGTGTCCTATATGTGGTGAGATGAGGGAAACCTATGAGGAATAATGCAATACCTTAGGGATGTACAAGAAGCCACATACGCCTTATTCGGATACTTTTAATCCTGGTTAGAGGAACCACCCAAATTTTAGTTGAAATATGAGTCTCCACAACCCACTCAACCACCACAGCCTAGAGGTTACAGTGTTACCCAGTATCCCACACTTTCCATTCCTAGAAATTCTTTAGAGGATACCGTGCATGCATTTATAGAGGCCCAGAGTAAAACCAATCAAAGGTTTGAGTCATTGATAGCTTAGGTAGTTGAAGACAATAAGGAGATTAAGAGTCAAGTCTCTAAGTTGACTAATGTCCTGAGTGTGCAAGAACAAAGAAAGTTTCCATCTCAAGCCCAACCAAATCCACAAGGGCAACACATGGCACAGGCTGATCATGAGGCATCCAATGTAAAATGTGTTAATGCCATAATCACTAGGAGTGGTAAAGAGATAGGGATGCATGACACCTCCAATATTATAGGTGACCCCAAAGATAGTAGTATAAATACTTCTCAGGAAGAAAAAGTGCCCCATATCCCAGTTCGAGTACCTTTCCCTCAAGCTCTTAGGCCTACTGCGAGAGCTACAGACCATAATGGTGAGATCTTAGAACATTTAAAGCAAGTAAAGATTAACCTTACTCTGTTACATGTGATCAAATAGGTTCCCACATATGCGAAGGTTTTGAAGGATCTATGCATCATGAAGAGAAAGCATCATTTGAAGAAGACTGCATTCTTAACAGAACAAGCAGGTGTAATGATTGACCAGAGGGCTCCACCAAAATACAAAGATCCAAGATGCCCCACTATTGCTTTCCACATTGGCACATACGAGTTTGGTCAAGCTTTATTAGATTTAGGTGCTAGTGTTAATCTCATGCCATATTTTATATATATGCAGCTAGGACTTGGAGAGATTAAGCCTACATCAGTGGTTTTACAGTTAGCTGATTGCTCTATCAGAACACCTCGGGGAGTAGTTGAAGATGTTTTGCTACAAATTTATAAATTCTACTACCATGTTGATTTCTTGATTTAGACACTCAATCTGTGGTTAACACTAAGTCAAAAATTCCACTTATCTTAGGTAGACCTTTTCTTGCTACAGCTAATACCCTTATCAATTGCAGGAACGGTCTCATGAAGCTATCATTTGGAAATATGACACTGGAGGTGAATATCTTTCATGTTGAGAAACAACCACGTGGTGATTCTAAATGCCATTACACGTATCTAATAGACACAGTCTTATCGAAGACATGCTCTACACCACATGAATCTAACCCTCCCGAATTGGAACTGATTCCAAATAACTGTAAAATGAGGAAAATAAGAGTTAGTGCTAACTTAAAGATGATCCCTAGAAAGTTAAAAAGACGGTTGAGCCAATTTTACCATATGTGCAGCCTAAAATCTCAATCATCAGTAGACCTTGGGGGATCCATGAATAAATTACGACAACCAGTCAAAAATTTTGTGTCATCTCTTAATCATCAGTGGAAGCCACCATGACAACTTGGGTGGTTACGTCTGGCTGAAGATGTTAAATTTAGCACTAGCGGGGAGGCAACCTTGCATCTGTATCTGCATTTATTTTATTTTATTTGTTTGTTTTGTTTTCTTTACTTTAGTTTTATTTTATTGTGTGCTAATTGCATGTTTATTATTTGCATGAGTATTCACGTAGGTGTTAGCGCAACTCACGCAGCTCACACAACCAAAGTCTCACCAGCAGGAGCTTGATAAACTCCATGCCTGGTAGTGTTGTTCCTCACTCATTTTTCTTTATATTTATCTTACATTGAGGACAATGCAAGTTTTAAGTGTGGATGTGTATGTACGTAGCTGTTATTAAAAAAAATTGTTAGTTTTTAGTCCTTAATAGTAAATCATATGTCTAATGATGAATAATGTTTGCTTTAGGATGAAATCTTAGAAATGATAAGTTCTTTAATGTACTTTTATCTGATACCTTTAGTAGTTTTTGGAGTTCAGCGCGAGAGTTGGTTATCTTTCTTGTAGCATACTCAGCCATGTCCTCATCAATATCTAGAGTAGAGATTTCTTCGACTGTTCTGTTTGTAAGCTCTTCAAGCCTTCTTTCTCCGGCTTTAGCCCTTATCGCTCGAGGTTCCATTGATAAGTGCATGAAAATGTACTTTGAACATCTATAATTCGGCTTGATTATCATGTATTTTGATCTTAATTATAGAATATTTTGTGTCTTATTATTAGGGAGCAATGGAACATGGAGATTGGAGTAATTACACATGTTTTGGGACCTTACGGATGCATCAAAAGCACGCGGGAAGAACTGAATCGCAGAATCGATGAAACCAGAGAAAAGCACCGGTGCCACGGCGCCCAATTTCTGGCGTCACGGTGGCTCCTCAGCATCGCCCATACTGAAATCCCACAAGTTGGGCGCCCCGGTGCCGCGGTGCCCCGAAATACCCCAGAAACTTAATTTAGTTGTGTTTGATGTGCACAATGATTCCGGGACATCACTATATAAACCCAAGTTCGTCCAAAACCCTAGAGAAATGAGAAAAAACAGAGGGAAAACTCATAACAAATAGTTCAAGACTCATGTTTAAAAGAGAAGAACGAGGAAGCTTCATGCCAAATAGGATGCTCCTCCGATCTATCAAGGTTATGTCTCTCTTTTATATGGAGAACTAATCTCCTAGGCAAAGCTAAGGATAAACTCTTGTAATTAAGTTTTATATTCATGTTTTTGATTCCTGAATGCTCTTGAACGTTTAATATGATTGATGTTTGTTATTTTTTATTATCTTTTGATTTATAATCCAGAGATTGTGTTTTACCAATTTGCATATAGGAATAGTCATGCTTTTTCTTTATGTGATTGGGGAACCCAGTTGTGATTAGTAATGTTATTTTATGAGTTGATCTTCTGCTGCGGTATTACCTGAGAGTATATTATCGACGTTAGATAGGTCATAACGATAACATTGTGTGCTGTTAACATTAAGAAAATAATTCATCGATTACCTTAGAATTTAATGTGTTTTTGATTAAAATATCTTCTGATTGTCGGTTTGGGATGTGAAACCTTCAATTGAGTAATAAAAGGAATCAATTACTGAATATAGGGATTTGATACAAGAGGGATTCCCGACGCTTTGTTTTTTTTCTCTACTGATAACTCTTACGTATTTTTCATCATTTTTATTTCATATTACCAATTAAACTCCTTTCTTTAATCAAGTTATTGCTAACATTTTCTTTAAGTGAATTAGTTCCTAGTAACCATCTCTATGAGGAATCGACACCCTAACTATACTGCAATAACCACAAGTACTTTTTGGGCGTAATGAGCATAATCAGCCATCAAGTTGGCCATAATATTGGCCAGGGTCTGTAGTTGTTCTGTAATCTTATCCATGTTGGCTTCCAACCGATTTACGTATATTGTTGGCCATTTCTGAACTTGCTAGTTGTCTTTTTACTAATTTGTTTTCTTTCTTAACCCAACGCGCCGCTATGATGGTTGCATCCAAAAAGAGTTAGCATGTCTATGGTATATAGATGTTCTATAATCTTATTCATATTGACTTCCAACCGATCTACGTGAGAACCTTTTTTGTTGGCCATTTCTGAACTTTCTAGATGTCTTTTGACTAATCTGCCTTCTTCCCTAACCCAAGCGTCGCTATAATGGTTGTATCCAAAAATGGTTAGCGTGATGCATGTATGCATGCAATGCATGAAATGCATGGTATGTTCAAACATTAGCATTTATCATTTCAACCTTGTCTCTCCCACATACGTGGTAAGTCCAATATTTGTCCTAGGTTTGCTTTATCTTACGCACCAATAGAGGTACACAAACTCATTTTCTCTTATGCTAAAAGGTAAACCTTGGCTACCTTTTGTCCGTTTTCATTTTTAAAAGACAAAGACCGCCCATTGAAAAATGACGAATTGGAATGTTGGTAATCATAGTTATGTGGGATGGGGTGTGGAATATTTAAGAATATCCAGATAGGCCAAAACAAAGCGTACCCTTCTGGATGAAATCCAGTACATGTATCATACTTATGTTTTCAGCACAGCCAGACCATAATTAAATATCCTAGGCCCAGCAAGATTTTCATAAAATTTGGTCCGTAGACATTTCAAAATATTTAACCAAATTATCAAAAGACACAAACTTATCCCAGTTAAAGGCCTAATAAGTTTACATTCCACTGTAAAAAAATTAAATGACTTCAAATGGTTAAGGCCCAAAGACAAGCATTAGGGAGGCTCATTCCTATAAGGAAGCAACTATTAGCTTATATATAGGCTTGATCCATCAGCTTTAGGCTCTCATCATCGAAGGTTTGTTCATAATTTGGTCTTCCCATTTAAAGGTTCAATCGACCAATAAACACATCTTTATATATCTGAATATACGTACCAACAAATAATGGTTATCATCACATAACGATCCACCGCCTTGAATGAAAGCAATTTCCCGATATATAACGCCATCAGGGTTTGAAAAGGTATGCAAGAAAATGAAGACTTGGTTAACATCGATCTCGCTATGAATAGTACAAGGTATTTTTTCGAGGTTGATTCTCTATCCTCAGAAAAGTCACTATCTGTAGGAGTGAAGAGGATTTTATCGCTATGCCTATGACACCGGCGACCATGGAACTACTGTGTTCGCAGTAGAGAGTACGGGTAGCCTGTGGGGGACTAACTAGTTGTGGACAACCATTCATGTTCTTGGGTATAAAAAGGTCCATTCACTTGATCGATTGAACCATTGGGTGGGGAGACCTAGTTGTGGGCAACCCTTCGCTAATAAGAGCCTAAGCCATATCCTTGTAAGCTCACCAAAAAGCCCATAATTGTTATCCTATAAGAGCCTCCCATATGCTTGTGTTTGGGCTCCAATCATTTGAAGTTGTTTGAACCTTTTGCCATGAGATGTAAAACTTGTTAGGCCTTTTCAACAATGACGAGTTTACATTTCATTATGATTGGGCCAAATTCTTTGAAATGATAATGGGCCACCTTGTATGCAAAACTCGTTGGTCCTAAAAATGTTTAGTTAGGATCCAAAAATGATAAAACATAAGTCTGATACTCACACTGGCTTTCATCTAGAAAGGGTACACCTTATTTTGCCCATTTGGATGTTCTTAAACATTTATAAGCTTATACCAAGATTACTAAGGGTTTAATTCATCGTTCTTAGACAATGGCACGATCCCCATATTAGGTTTAGTCATTATGTAAATGGGCGGCCTTTGTCTTTTTACGATGGAACGAACTAAAGTAGCTCAAGTTCACCCTTTGAAACATAAGAGAGAACGACCTTATGTTCCCCTCTGTTGATGTATAGGCTAAGCCAAACCTTGGGCAGATATGAGACTTACCACATATGGGGGAGAAATAAAGTTGAAGGATATATGCAGATTGAGTATGCACTACATGCATTTTCATGCATCGCATGTATTTTCATGCATACATACATTTTCATACATACATGCATCATGCTAAAATTTTATGATGCAGCTACAATAGCGACCCATTGGGTTAGAGAGCATAATAGATTAGTCAAGCGAAAACTAACAGACTCCAAAATGGCCAGCAACGATAGTTCCCGAGTAGACAAGTTAGAAAATACCGTGAACAAAATGGTAGAAAAGTTGCAGAACCTGACTAATGTCATAGCCAACCTGACCGCACCTCATACATCAAGGGCTGAAAGTAGTAAGAATAGACACGTGGGGCCTGAAAATCATATGGCTAAAGAAACTTTTATTTTAAATGATGATGATATGGCCGAATATGCGGCAGGTAGAATGCCTAAATCTCAAACTGAAGCCAATCTCCAGAAACTTAGGGAACAGATAAAGACGGTAGACTAGAAATTGAAGGAAAATCATGAAGACCTCTTTAAGTATGGTACACAGGCCTTTTAAGAAAAACACCCTATTGAGTTCAAAATGTTTGATATGACCAAGTTCAACGTGAACGGGGACCCGAAAATGCATCTTCGTCAATACGTTTCACCGATGAACGTTACTGGCCTGTCCGAGCGTCACGTTTTGAATATGTTTGGTATGTCGCTAGAAGGAGAGCCTATGGTATGGTACCACAACTTAGAAAGAACCATCAAATATGAATGGAAGACACATGCGGATGCTTTCCTCAATTAATATGTCACAGAGTTGTAACTAGATCTATCACATCACGACTTGGAGAATACAAGGCAAAAAACTGACGAAAGCTTCAAATAATACCTGGATCGCTGGAGAAGACATCTGTTAAAAATGAAAACACGACCCTCAGAAAAGGACCAAATAAAAATGATTCTCAATGGCACCAGACCCTCTATCAATAACAAACTGAGTAGAATGACCTCCATGATTTCATAATTCGGTAGTTGAAAGAGACTATTATGGACATAGAAGAATAAGAATTGTAGTACAAAAACTTCTACGACAATAGGCAATATAAGAAGAATAATGGAGAGGGCTCAGAAACAGCAGATGTTAATACTGTCCAGAAGCGATCAAACTTAGGAAGGCCAATGTCCAAAGCTTTAGCTAAGCTTGAGAAACAAGGCCGATTGAAGCCCTTGGAGCCTAGACCACTACCAAACCAAATCCCCTGCCACATAAACCTGTACCAATACTGCCACTTCAACTAGGAGAATGGCCATGACACCGACAGTTTCCTTTGCCTCAGACATGAAATCCAAAATCTGATCGACGCTGGTAGAATCCCAGATATAGAGAAAGCCTCGACCATGCAGTAATCGGATTTCAGATCATCACATTTACATCATTATTTTTTTTCGTCATGTAATGACTCTTTTTTTAAATAAATTAGGTTTTGCACAAATTTTAAGTCTATTAATAAAAATGAGCATGTCTAATTTCTTAAAGAAATTTTAAAACTTTGGAATCACTAGTAGAATGCTATCTACAAATATTATGTACTAAACTTGAACTTAGAATTGTGAAACGCACTTAGAAAGAATTTATGATGGCCCAACTTGTAGATATGGTCAAGACACTTGACATTCATTTGACTCTTTCCTAAAGCTGAGGCTGAGATAACACCAAGTTAATGAGATGAGTCAAAAAAAGAGTGGAAAAAATAAAATAACGAAAAATGGTGGATCCCATGAAAAATCTACTCCAATGTTTGAAGTGCCAGGAGTATCATGAACCCCACAACTACTTTTGCGTCAAACGACAACTCAAATAATTAGTATGCAAAACAGCTTGAGTTGGTGAAATTATTGAGTAACCAGGGCTCGTATCACAAATATGAAGTCTTTGCATCAAAAGATAATTTGACGACTTAAGGAAGCTAGGGATAAAGATAAGCCCTACATAAAATTGGCAAGCTCTGAAAATCTTATTTGATCCTTAACTAACTGTTAGCTTGTCTAAAATGAACTAAAGTGTTAGCACTAATCTACAACTTGTCTAAAATGAACTAAAGTGTTAGCACTAATCTATATTTGCACCAACATAAACTGATATGGGTTGCACATAATTCTAGGTAAGAGAATCATGCACGGGAAGAATCATTTGAAAGGTAAAACCTTTGTTGGAGTTGAATTTTGATTTTAGATTCCTTTGGAAAGAAATGGAATTCTTAAAAAGAAAACTTTTGAGAACATGTCAAGCGTCATTGTATGATAAAAAGAATTTGAAAAGATGATGGGAGAACTCTGAAGGGCAGTTTGAACAAAAGTGAGATGAAGTATGTCGATATCTTCCTGAAATGACACCATGACTCATGCGTTCTCTCAAGCTGAAGAATGGGTATGCAAATATAGATCATTTGCACACATGAATACATACATACACAAAACATTTATTTTTCAAGAAACTGATACAAAGCAAATGAGAAGAAGAACTCTCGAGAAACAAGGCATGCAACAATAGCCTCCAAGACATAGAGCATCAAAAATCAGATAAAAGAGGGTGAGGCCGGCCAAAAGAAGAATATTGGGGGCGAGGCCTGCCAAAAGAATAATGTTGGGGGTGAGTCCCTACCTAAAGAAGAAGCCGATGGAAGAAAAGCTCATCAAATGGATCAAAAAGCCAAGAAACCAAGAAGCATGTGGAACAAAGCCCATCCAACTTAGGAATAAAGCTTGTAGCCATTCAGAAGCATTGGGAATAAAGCTCGCAATCATCAAAGTCGGGAACAAAGCCCATAATCACCAAGTCAGGAGTAAAGCCTGTAGTAATTTAGAAGCATCGGGAATAAATCCCACAATCATCAAAGTCGGGAACAAAGCCCATAACCACCAAGTCAGGAATAAAGCCTGTAGAAATTCAGAAGAATCGGGAATAAAGCCTGCAATCATCAAAGTCGAGAATAAAGCCCAAAGTCAGGAACAAAGATCATAATCATCAAATTCAGGATTAAAGCCTATAGCCAATCAAAGCATTAAGAATAAAGCCTACAATTAATAAACCCAAGAATAAAACCTGTAGTCATTTAGGGCATCGGGGATAAAGCTCACAATCATAAAAACCAAGAATAAAGCCTTCAATCATTCAAAACACTGGGGAACAAAGCCCACGATTATCAAAATCTGGAAAAAAGCCCACGATCATCCAAATCAAGAATAAAGCTCACTCTCATTGAAGTCAGGAACAAAGCCTAAGATCACCAAAACTGAGAATAAAGCCTACAATTATTCAAAACATCGGGAACAAATCCCACAATCATCAAGATCGGGAATAAAGCCTGCAACCATTCAGGCTTCATTGGAAACAAAGCCTACAAAGTCAATAATAAAGCCTGCAATTATTCAGAACATTGGGAATAGAGCTCATAAACTTTTCAGAGCATCGGGAACAGAGCCCAGTAGTATTGAAGTCGGGAATAAGGACTGCAACCATTCAGAACTTTAGGAACAAAGCCAACAAACTCGAGAATAGAGCCTACAATTTTTCGGAGCATCGAGAACAAAGCCCACATTCATCAAAATCAGGAATAAAGCCTGCAACTATTCGAAGCATTTGGAATAAAGCCCATAATATGACCATCCAAATCAGGGAATAAAGCTTGGGACCCAAAACATCTCACTACCAATCGAGGGATTGGAGGGCCAGAGGGCCCACCAAAAAACAAACAACAATCAAACTACAACATAACCAGGTAAGTCCGGCGAGGCCCGAAAAAAATAGGTAAGTAAAAATGCATGCATAACTTTGATAGACTTATCATTGTCACACACTCCACAAGCGTACTAAAGTGAGGGCGACTGTAGACACTGTATTTTTATGCATAGCCCAATGATGAATCTCTTATAAAGGTAGCCTCTGAAAGCTTGGAAAATTACAAGGATGAATGTCATGAAGGAAATGAACTCTAGGGAATATAGTCAAAAGCCAGTCGTACATCACATATGTCCGGCCTACCTTCTTTCTAACCATGACATCTGGCCGGATGTATCTTTTAAACTCTAATTTCGACTGGACATGACACAACTATCAGTAAATGAGCAAATTGTCAATAACTAAAGTTAAAGGATCTGATTGTCCTGCCCGGACATATAATTCAAATTGTATAATCGGTCGGACATCTATCGAGCTATCAGCACACGTGCATAAATTAAAACAACTAGAATCACAAGATTGACTACGTCCGACCAAAGGTACATCCTAAACCCTACATCTGAACAAACATAGTTCGAGCTGTGTATGATGTTTTGATTATCAATCATTAAGGATAGACTGGAGAATTATGAGCGTCTTGTCTCCCCCTCCCATTCCTGGCCCTGCCTCTCACTATAAAAAATAGGTCTTTATTCTAGCCTTGATGTGGCGATAATTTTGAAGAAAAGGCTGAAACTGTGATCTACAAACACCATTCCATATCATGATCTTTCAAATTTAGAGAGAAAAACCTATGAAAATAACCAGCAAACTCTTTGAAGTTTCTCACATTCTAGCAAGCATCTAAGCAACAACCTAGGCATTCAAAGGCTTCTTTCTAAGCTAGACTACAGTAAGAGGTATGACCTGAGGGCACCCTCCTTATTATTTCTTCGTTTTGGAGTTTATGTTTAACATAGTATCTCCAATCAGAAGTCTTTCACGTCCGACCGAACATGCACACATCTCCTGCCAATTGATAACAATATCAGGCCACATCACTGATTTGATATTTTACTCATTCATATTTGCTTTCGGTTTATCATTAAATAATAATAAGCATGCAATTGTTTACTTCATTGTTTAGTTTATTATTATGCATGTTATTCATTTCGCTTATATGCATGTTTTTGTTTACTTTCTGATCCACGAGGGATATCCAGCCTGATTCATCATACATCCGGCCAGACATTGATAAAATATCCGGATCTTGAGTACCATAAAAAAAATTTAAGGCCTGACTCTGGTTTTTTTATTCATGTATTGTCATTATTGTAATATTATAGGAATATTTATCTATTCTTTTTATTATTAATCAATTATTTATGATTGTGCACTTGTATGTCTTAAATTATTTTTGTGTGTGATATTGTATTATAAGATGTGGGGATACCTCCTTTTGGAGTAAATATTATACTGGCATCGGTAAGAGACCATTCCAAACCCAAACGGGTTTAAGGTCGGACCTTACGATGGGTGTAGTGCGACCTTAAATCATTCCCGGCATCTCATACTGGATGGCGAATCCCTTATTCTCCGGTTAGTCCCCCCATGTGGGATTATCCGTACTCTATGGGCTGTGAGCCCAACAGTGTAATGGTCGGTGACTGTTATGGCAGATGTGGAACCCCTATCGGTGTCCCGCACAGCGAAAGTAGGTCTAACCCATGGATATATAGCATTAGTGTATTTTTAAAATATTTTATGGAAAACTACATTTCGTTACGAGTCCGTAAGAAAAAACGGGGACCAAATCGGAGTCCAGAACGGAGAAAATGAAGTTTCGTCGCTCATGAGCATCAGCTCTCGCCGCGTCGTGAAGTCAAGGCTTGGGAGTCGCGATGCCTAATTTGCGAGAGCTCGCGACTCCCTCAGCTCTGAAAATTGAGTATTGTGATGCCAGATATCAGAGTCGTGACTCCATCTTGTGTAAAATATTGGCAGGGAGCAAATTTACCTACAAATCAATTCTAAACACTTCCAATTTTCTCCAAATACTTCAATACACCTAAAATCCAATTTTAGCATCAAAACCAACATCAACACATGTTATACAACAAACATATCTGAATTCTAAATACATATATGAATTAGTTTGAATCAAAACACAAACCAAATTAGAATCCCACAATGAAATGACTCATGAACAATTTTAGGTCACTCAAAGGTAGTCAAGTGATTCTAAAATGGTAGCCATAGCTCTAAGCTTTAATCTAGAGTTCCAAACTCTTATTATTTATTTCATGTCCAACATGAACATATTTGACCCAATTACAAGCATATTGTGTTTATACTTTTCCAAAACATCTGTACATAATTAATTAGCCTAATTTCAACATCAAGCTATGTTATTATGTATCCAATACATAATTCAACACTATATGTCTCACTAATGATAACTCACTAATGAAAAATATAGCTTTGGATAATATCAAACTTACCTAACAAGGTTGATTCAAAAATCCAATCTACTTCTCCTTGTTGAATTATTATGGAGAACTTCCAAAGTTAGCAAGCTTAACTCCAGATCCAATCTTGATTCCAATGTTAGCAAGCTTCACTACAAGATCCCATCTTGATTTCTCCTAGTTGAAATATTGTAGAGATCTTCCAAAGCTTCTCTAAACACTTCTCTAATTTGGTTAATTTCTATAACTCCTGCTTATATATAGTTTTCTCAAGATTGATTAAAACCTTGCTCATGCTCGCTATTTATTGCAAAACTTAGGTAATTTTTAATTAATAAAAATTCTAATAAATTTTTATGTGGCCTTAATCTAATTTGTCCAAATATCTATAATTAGGTGTGACTAATCACATTTGTCTACCACTTTGATTTAATCCAATTAAATAAAGATAAAATTTAATTAATGGATTAGTTACATGTCTACCACTTTGATTTAATTCAATTAAATCAAGCTAAATACACATATTATAAACATATTTATAATTATCAAAATATCCTAAAATGGTTGAGATATTTATGAAATTACGACAAAGCCCTTGTGTAATTTTAGATTAATCCAATTAATCCAATCAGGTCAAAGTAAATAATCAATGTTATCCAATAATACTTAATTATTTTGGTTGATAAATATAATATCGAATATTATTTATTATCAAAAATTATCGGCTACCCTAATGCTCAACAAGTACACTTCATATTTTGAGACTCTCTAAGTTTGAACACGTTCATCATATAAGCCTACCTTATATGTAAGTAATTTGGCCACCTCCGAATTTATGAAGAACACGAACGACCTTTCTGAACTATACAAGTCGAGGTCATCACATATGTTTAACAATCCCTCTGTCGTAGGCTATTCGAGCTATGCTTTGGAAACATAAATTACACCGTCAAGTTTCCAAGGCACACATCTCATGTCGACATGTCCACGATTCTTTAGAACTAATCAGAAACCATTTCTAATATATGCGATCCACCATAAGTGATTGGCTTTGGCCAAAGTTTTAAGAATCGTGACTTACTCACATGAATACTTAAACCCCTTATGGTACACATATGGGTCAACATACCCTATCTTGTTACGCACTTGATTAACGAGTGCATTGGTCAAAGCCAACGAACATCTAGAGGCCATACCATTAAATGTCTCTGACATACATGGCATCTAAATATGGAGGATCTCACACAAAATAAATACTATCTATAGTCAAAGGATCACATATGTTACTCGACTCGAGGAGTACCTATTGAAGGTGGTATATACTTCTAACTATTAGGAATCACCTGTGAGTCAGTCATTATTCTCTCCAACGAATACCCACATGTCTATACGAGCTTCCCTTACTCATGGTACATCAAGTTAAACCATTGGAACTTCAATTCCAATATACGACATGTGATAATCTTCTAGGTTATAGGAATTCGACCGTATTTCCAAAACCAACGACTATGAATATTGACTTTAAGAATTGTTTATAATAATATTATTATCCCAATGTCGGACCACCAAGTGTCCAGTATTACTACATGACTGTTCTAAGATCGATGTCATTCTTAGCATATATATATATATATATATATATATATATATATATATATATATATATATATATATCAGTCTAATATGCATAATGACATTACCATTAATAAGGTTTGAAATGAAAATATAATTATTTTATTAATAAATAATAAAACATAATATACAATACATTATTCATATTAGCGCTCCAAGCACCAACTCCAACACTGACGTCATATACATAATGATAAACCCTGTTTCATTCCTATAATGACATGTTTATTTGAATTACAGATATGACATGTAACTTCTTGAATTGACCTGACATTATCACTCTTTCTCATTTCTAATGCCTCAACTTTTTTAGCTAGAGATGCATATTTAGCAGAAATGTCATAGTCTTCCTTATGGTGGTTTATCAGACGAATGAGCACTCGGGCCCCCGATGCTTCGATCAATTGAAATAGAAATAGACACTCGGGCCTCCGAAATTTTAATCGGTTGAACTTGGAATAGGTACTTGGGACTCCGATGCTTCATTTGGTTAAATTGGGAATGGGCACTCCGACCATCGATGCTTCAATCTGTTAAACTGGGAATATACACTTCGACCCCTGATGCGTCGATCGATAGAACTGGGAATGGGCACTCGAGCTTTATATCCTTTTGTAAGCGGGGTTCACCATAGTAGTCTCTTTTAGGCGGACCTCGCCCTAGTATTTTGACTCTTGATGCTCCGTGTCTTGGAGGCTTTAACTATTGATTGCATTCCCATTTTTATGGAGTTTTTTTTTTTGCTTTAATTTCCAGCAAAATAAATGTTATCTATATGTATGCATGCTTTGCTAACGTCTTTTTTATGTTTCCACTTTTGAGGAGCTGAAGAGACATGTTAGGAAGTTGCATCAGGGATATGATATGTTAAGCTAGTGATTACTGAGGCGCTTGCGAGAGTCTAAACGCAACCCAAGGAGGAGGGAGTCCATGAGGGTGGATCTTCCAATTTTTCATCTATGTTTTCTATGTGTCGAAACCTTTAGAGACTTATTTGCTATTTGTGATACAATACCATTTTCTATATTTATTTTTCTAATGCATTACACAAGTGCCAAATCAACACCTTATAAGTTTTCATTATACATCTGACCGCATATGGTCCTTGTCTCTTGCCCTTTTCGGCTACTTCATTCTCTAAAAACAAAACACTATCCACTGGAGGCCTCTAAAGCCTTTTCTTTTCAATCACCGTTAAGAGTAGTGCCACGTCTCATACCCATCATGTGGAAGGCATTATTGGGATATTCCTTCTGGCCCGATACACTTATGATATTTGACGTGGCTACGGTCTGGTCTTTGGACGGGACTAGACAGAGGACCAATGGAGATTTTATAAGGAATCTTTTATTCTTGTAAACATGCTCTTATTTTTGCCTGGGTCATCCTTTCGGATTTTCAACCTAGTGGGCTGCTCTAACTTTTGCATGGGCTGTCCTTTTAGGTTTTCAACCCAGCGAGGTAATAATTTTTTTTTCATTGCATTGAACGATTTATGTATGCATGTTCTTATTTTTCATTTTGTAGCTATAACAATACATTCCACGAATGTAATTTTGAATATTGTTTCAGCATTCTTTTTCAGTACATATGTAAATACACTAATTATTTTATCGTGAAGGGTACGTTTGTCGTTAGCCGTCTCTTTCGGGTTTTTCAACTAACTATTTTTTTTATTTTGCTCACTTATGCCTAATTTTTTCCTAAATCGTTTTCGGCTTAGAGGTATGCTCTAATTTCTGCTTAGGTAGTCCTTTACGTATTTTCGACCGAACAAGCTCTTCTCTTCTTTTCTTTTCCCTTTTTTTATCTTTTATTTAATACAAAATATTTCTTCAGTCTATCCAAGTTGATGGGTTATGTGAACTTGTTTCCTTCCAAATCAGACAATCGCATTGTTCTGTTCTTCATGATATTTTTAACCAGATAAGGCCTCTCCCAATTGGGCCTGAACTTTCCCTTTGGGTCCATTGCTAACGGCCTCGACTGTTTTAACATTAGATCCCATTTTTTTAATCCTATTGGGCCTGACCATTTTATTGAAAGACCAAGCTATTCTCTTTTGATACAGTTGCATGTGATAAAACGCATTCATCCATCTCTCCTCTAACAGAGCTAGCTGCTAAAAAAAACATGTAACCCATTCTTGTTCGGGCAAGTCTGCCTCTATCATAACTCTTATTGATTGTAGTTCGATCTCTACTGGAAGTACTTCTTCCATTCCGTACACCAAAGAGTAGGGTGTGGCTTCTGTTGCATTTCTGACCGAAGTTCTATACCCCCATAATACTAACCGTAACTTCTCTGCCCAATCATTGTAAGTTTCTATAAGCTTAGCCAGGATCTTCTCTAGAGTCTTGTTGGCGACCTTTACTGTCCATTTGCCTGCGGCCTATATGGTGAAGACTTGTAGTGCAAAACCTACTACCGTAAATTTAGAATCGGCTATGGAATCTTAGTCCGGATTTCCATCCTATTTACCATAAAATATAAACGGTCGGATATAGCCAGAAGATCGGTCGGATTAACTGTGGGACAGATGCACATCCAACCGAACATAGAGGATGTCCGGTCAGAAATGAAACGTCAACAAACTTGGAAATAATAGATGTGAAGTTAAGGTTTTGGGGCCCTTAAGTCGTACCCCTAAGTGTAACTAGTCCCCGAGAACACCACGGAGAGTTCAAAGTGGTTGTTGGATCTCTTATTGGAGAGGAAAATTAGGGTTACTGTATTTGCTTTCTACTTTTCAAAAAATTTGAAAGCTGGTAAAAAGTCCATTTTTCATGTGTTTTTAATGCTCTTTTATAATATGTAGGGTTGGCTAACAAGGAAAGGATTTGTTTAGTTAAGGAAAATGTTTTGGTTTTAATGAACTTGGCTAAAGAAGGAAAGTAATCGAATCCTTCTGTAAAATTGGAAACACGATACATATCTGGCCTAACTTTAAGGTATGTCCAGATGTACGTCCTAGTTTATACCCGGCCAAACATAGATGATGTCCTACCAGAACTCTGGCTTTTGGATTTTCTAGGCTTTCTTTCATTTTCTGCATTAAACCTCATAACTTTCCCAAACTTATAAGAGTGTTCTCATAAGAGACTCATCATCAGGCTATGCATACAAATGCAGTGTCTATAAATTACAAAGGAGTAGGCATCGGAGTCATGCTGGTAACCCCGGACAGAAAAACTCTGCCCATGGCTAGGAGGTTAGCCTTTGCAATGACAAACAACATGGATGAATATGAGCCATGCACATTCGAATTAGAAGCATTGATAGACTTGAGGGCGAATGTTATAGAGATGTTTTGATATTCAATGAGAGTGAGAGCTTAAAAGAGGATAATGCCATACAGATCATCCTGGGGTGTACATTCCAGCACATCGTAGGGAAGAAAATCAAATGGTAGACGTCTTAGCTACTCTAGCTTAAACATGGGAGAATCTGAGAAAACTAACCATGAGACCCTTAATATTGACTACAGCTAGTAAACCCAACTATGAAATAGGAAGAGTCATGGAGGTCGAAATAGGAGATGGGAAGCCATTGTACTATGACATCCAAAATTACATAGATCATAGGGAATTTCCAGTATAAGCGGGCATAAAAGATAGGTTAGCCATCCAGAAGCTAGTTTCTCAATTCATCAACCTAAAAGGGAATTTATATAAGCGGTTATCTAATGGACTACATTTGAAATGCCTGAAAAAGTAGGTTGCCAAGAAGGTGATGGAAAAAGTCTACATAGGTGTGTGAAGGTTTACATGAATTGACTAAATTTATCAAGAAAAATCATGAGACAAGGGTTCTATTGGCTGACCATGGAAATATATTGTACGAAATTGGTAAAACACTGCCAGTATTATCAAGCCCATAGAAACCTAAATCACCTACCGCCAACAGAATTAATGGGTATCCAAACCTTGGCCATTCTCAGCATGGGGTATCGATATGATCGGTGAAATCAAACCGCAAGTAGCCAATAGACACTAATTCATAGTACTATCTGTAGACTATTTCTCTAAATGGGTAGAGATCAAGTCGTTTCGTAATGTCACAGCCAAACAGGTGGCTAAGTTTATAGCTCGAAATATTATCTGTCGATATGGAATGCCATACCATGTGGTAACAGACAATAGGGTGAAATTTCATAGAGAAACAAGGCCATGTTACAACAGTATATGATTGGACACTATAAGTCGTCGCCATATAGATCACAAGCAAACGAGGCAATCGAGGCTGCTAATAAAACTTTGAAGAGAATTCTAACTAAGATGACAAAGACTTACTAGGATTAAGCATACATGCTACCATTTGAATTTTTGACGACCAAAACAAAAAATAGGAGCATCCCGCTAAACCAAAAAAATGGTTTAGGTAAAAATTAGGGCGGCGCAGGAAAAAATATAGCAGCCCGCTAGGTTGAAAATTTGTAAGGATGACCTATGAAAACTTTAGGGCCTACTTGTAAGAGTAGATGGCTTCCTAAGAACCGATGTGTGAAATTGTGTTTGATTTAGTCCAAAAAACATCTCAGCCAAGATGACAAGGGTATGGTCGTGGCCGCATTGGATAGCCTAGATAATATGAAGCAGTCGCTAATCGCCTCTCCCACTATCCTTACTAGCCAAGAGATATCGAGCCAAATTGCAAAACATAACCACACTCTTCCAGTAATGGGATCATATCTCCATGTCAATAGCAAAGTCCAACAGTGTCTTCAGTTCGATGTACATGGCCAATGATATCACTATTTCCATCTCAGCAAGATTAAAAAAAAAAGCTTCGGAGGCCCCCAATGGGTAATGACTTTTGAAAGATGTTATGGCCAAAAGCAGCCGGCGAGAAAAAGAAGCCTTACTCCAAACATACCGCGATGGCGTCGGGTCAGCCGGAAGTTTGCTCTCTTCTTCATTTTCATCAGGGTTAAGTGATCTCGTTGATTTCCATGACATCGCCCACGAGTCTGTAGCAGAATCTATGTTAACAAGTGATATCAAGCCAAAACATAAAGAAGAACATGAAAAGGCAGCAGTTTATACTTGAGTAGCTCATTGAGGCTCAGAGAGTATTAATGAACCAAGAAGAATAGCGCGGGACCATCGCCAATAATTTCCCTCGACATGAAACTCATTAGTTGGGAGCTCGTGCAAAGCGATCTACAAGTCCTCCCTCTATAGTTGAAGTCCAAAAAACATACAAGAGAGAGGATGAGCTCGAATCATACAGGCTTTGGGGGCCTACATGCAAGAAGTACACTCGTTCACCCAGATATCAGAGACGCTGGTTTATACCCAAAAGAAGCAATTGAAACCCATTCTTATCGAATGAGAAACCTGTGAACTCTAGCAGATCATCAAGGGGACTCCCCCACCAAGCTATGTCGAGTTAAAAGAAATGAAAGGAAAATTCAAGTCAAATGATGAAAAGAGACAGAGTCAGTATGGCGAGGTGAAAGAAAGCTTATCGTGTCCTAATTGAGCCCATTTTAGACGAGCTGGGTGCATGGCTATGCCATGAGATTCGAACGATCCCATATGGGATTCACCCTACTGGAGCAATCGAGAAAATCTAACCTTCTCTCTGGAGATATGGAATGGATGAGCAACCACAATGAACTCATAGGCCTATGCGTGTGATAAAAGAACAAGGATCTAAGGTTAGTCATCAATCCAAATAGGTCAAAATAGAGTAAAAATGGAAATACATACCTCTAATAGAAAAGTGTAGCCTTGGACGTACGAGCCACAACGGCAAGACCGATCTAAACCTCAATAGATGGCTTCTATAGCAGGGGAACCCCAGTCTCACTCCCACACAGTGTCACAGTCACAGAGTGGAAGAAGATGGCATAAATCCACATAGCTACATGCATCAGCAAAAAGGGTTCAGCCAAATATATTAAGAAGAAACGATCACACCAGTTAATGAATCATGATATCCTTGGTGGAAGCTTATCACTACCAATGGTTTCGTAATTCGATATATGTAACCACTCTCAAATGAATCCTCGAGAAAAATCCTAGTAGACGTTGGATATAGTTAGCCCAACAGTGGGAGTGTACAGGCTACAATGAAATTCAAACATGTGGCTTGGCATAGGATGTCGATCAAGTAAGCAAAATCCCCGGGGTACATGGTCATTTCACCAACCGAAAAGTGGAAAGTATGGGTGGTGTCCATCCACCTCTTCTCTAAAGCTTGCAACCCTCTATTGTTTCTACAATCTGAGTCTTAAAATCTAGGGAGAAATCTTTATACCATTTTCTAACAATAGTGGGGATACCGCCAGCCTTCAAACGTGATGCGTCCAACTGTAAAAGGAAATATAAGGTCAATAGAGTAGTGAATACAGAAGCAGTAGAAATCTAGAAGATGCCCAGACATAACTGGCCGGACAAATAAAGAATACTGAACAGACATAAAAGCAATGTCCGATCAAACATGACAAATTAGAGATAGATTTCACAGATGTCTGGCCAGATGTATATCGTGACAACAAATCCATAGATGCGTAAGCTAAAATGAAAGGGACAAAGAACTTACCGGGTCCATGAATGAACATGCATGGTCGCCTAGAGCAATGAGTATGGGAATGGGGTCCCCATATTCAAGACTAAACAAATTTTGGCGACCCGATGGGCAATCCAAGGTCATGATGAATGGTAGATGTGGATCTTCTGAAGCACGGTTGGGAATATGAAGTTTAGGGAATGAAATTTTTGAAGGATATGAAAAGGAAATCGCCCGAGGTAGTTTTAAGATAAAAGGATTTCTGAAGCCCTTATAAAATAAATGTTTAAATATAGCAAATGAGGAGGAGAAGAATATGATTTTTAAATACTCAACCGATGTTCGACCGAACATGAAGAATGAAAATCCAACCAGACATATACATATATCCGGACGGATGGGATTTTAGGAATAAGAAATTGTTGAAGTTGGTGCTTGGAGTGCCAATCCGAATTGTACATTTTATTATTTATTAATAAAATAAATACATTTTCATTTCATACCTTATTAATGATATTGTCATTATATGTATTAAATTGATGTATAGACATCGACCTTAGAATAGTCTTGTAGTAATATTGGACATTATATGGTCCGACATTAGGATGAGTATTACTATTTTAAATAATTCTTAAAGTAAATATTCATAGTCGTTGGTTTTGCAATATGGTCGAATTCCTATAAAGTATAAGACTACCATATGTCGTATATTAGAATTGGAGCTCCAATGGTTTAACCGAATTCCAAGAGTTTTGGAAAACTCATGGAATACGGTCGAATTCCATGAGTTTTGGAAACTCGTATAGACATGTGGGTATTCATTGAAGCGAATACTGAATGACTCACATGTGATTCCTAATAGTTGGAAGTACACACCACCGTTAGTAGGAATCTCCTCGAGTCGAGTAGCATGTGTAATCCTTTGAATATATGATACCATTGATTTTGTGTGAGATCCTCCACACTTTGATTCCATGTATGTCATAAACCTTTCATGGTCTAGCCTCTAGATGTTCGTTGGGTATGGACCGATGCATTCAGTAATCAAATGCGAAGTAAGATAGGATCCGTCAGCCCGTATGTGTACCACAAGGGATTTACGTATCCTTGTTAGTAAAGTCACGATTCTTAAAGCTTTGGCCAAAGTCGATCACCTAGGGTGGATCGTATTTGTTATAAAGAATCGTGGACATGTTGAAATGAGATGTGCGCCTCGGAAACTTGACAGTGTATTCTATGTTTCCTAAGCACAACTTGGATAGCCTACGATTGAGGGATTGTTAAAAAGATGTGATGACCTCGACTTGTATAGTTCAGAAAGGTCATTCATGTTCTTCGCGAATTCGGAGGTAGCCGAATTGTATACATATTAGCTAGGCTTATATGACAAACGTGTCTGAACTTAGAGAGTGCCAATATGAAATGTACTCGTTGAACACTTGGGTAGCTGATTATTTTTTATAAAAGATAATATTCGATATTATAATTATCAACTAAGATAATCAAGTTTTATTGGATAACATTGATTATTTACTTTGACCTAATTGGATTAATTGGATTAATTCAATAATTACACAAGGGTTAAATTGTAAAATCATAATTATCTCTACCATTTAAGGATATTATGGTAATTGTAAGTATGTAATAATAGGTGGTTTTGGCTTGATTTAATTGGATTAAATCAAAGTGGAAAACATTTAACTAATCCATTTCCTAATCCTTGGCTTGATTTAATTGGATTAAATCAAAGTGGGAGACAATGGAGATTAATCACACCTAATTATACATATTTGGACAAATTGGATTAAGCCCACTTAAAAGTTTATTATAATTTTTATTAATTAAAAATTACCTAAGTTTTGCTATAAATAGCAAGCTTAATTAAGGTTTTAATTACAAGTATAAGCATACGCAAAAGCTTGAGTAAGCTATACAAAAGTAATTCTTGAGAGCCTAAGCTAGAGAAGTGTTTAGAGAAGCTTGTGAGGTCTCTACAACATTTCATCTAGGAGAAATCAAGATTGGATCTTGAAGTGAAGCTTGCTTGTATTGGAAATCAAGGTTGGATCTTCAACCATTTCAACAAAGGAGAAGTAGATTGGATCTTGCATCAAGCCTACTAGGTAATGCTTGATCTTCTCCTAAGCTATGTTCTTTTGTGTATTAGATGCATGAACACATAACTTAATGTTGAAATAAGGCTAATCAATTATGTTATGATACTTTAGAAGTATAAACACAATATTCTTATGAATTAGGACAAAGATGTTCATGTTAGACATGGAACAATTAATAAGAGTTTGGAACTCTAAATTAAAGCTTAGAGCTATGGCTAGCATTCTAGATTCACTTGACCACCTTTAGGTGAACTAGAATTGTTCATTAGACATTTCTAATTGAGATTATAAAATGGTTTGTGATTAGATTCAAACATGTTCATATAAGTATTTAGAATACATGTACGCTAGTTGTAAAACATGTGTTGATAGTGGTTATGAAGTTAAAATTGGATTTTAAGTGTATTTGAAGTATTGGGAGAAAATTGGAAGTGTTTAGTAATGTTTTGAAATAAAAAATCACTCACTGTCTGAGCTGCGTCGTGACTCAGACCACTGCGCGTCACGACGTAGCACTGCGCATCGCGACACCCAGACTCCTGCGTCGTGACACATCGTCGTTTATGTTAATCATGCTCTCGGCATTTTGGTGGCGTCACGACGCCCATACTTGATTCATACTAAAACTTATTTTTCTATGTTCCGGAGTTTCCGGACTCTGTTTTGGTCCCCATTTTTTCCTATGGACTCGAAATAGAATGTAGTTTTACATAAAAATATTTTAACCCATGCTAAATATCCACGGATTAGACCCATTTCCGCTGTGTGGGGCACCAATCCGACCCTAGGGGTTCCACAACTGCCCTAACATAATGGTATCAGTAGCAAGGCTTAACCACACAACACATGTTTTTGAATTTTTGCCATAGTAATTTTAATTTAATTATGCATAAGACATATTAGATATGTAAAGCATGTTTTAAATTAAAACTTTGACCTAATTAAGTTAATTATTTGATTGTCATAAATCTCTCGTGACTAGGTGATTACTTTATTTATGTAATAGTGTTAGTAATGTTGGAGCATTATTGGATAGTCCATCTTGTCAATACAGAGATGAATGGGTTCTTAATACTTATATCCAATATCGTCATTAGTGTGAGGGTATAAGTGTTCGGAACTTAGGTCGCTCCGGTAAAATATTAGATGTAGCATGATGAGTTAATGCAGTCACCCAATATCATCATTAGTGTGAGGGTGTACATACGGAGCTCATTAGTGCACATTGACAAGTATACACCTAGACCACGTCTTAATCCAATATCTTCATTAGTGTGAGGATAATAAGCGGTTCAGGACCAAACTATGAGTCACATGAAATGATTGACCTTGGAGGTCTACCTAATGAGTTTATAAAGGCCAATATCATCATTAGTGTGAGGCTGGAGTAAATTTCATGGGATCCACTTCCCGCTATGAAATTTTGATAGTCAAAATTCTATTTTTCTGTTAAGGGAGATTACGGAATTTCATAATGTAGTATGATGGCACTAATAGATTTAAAAAATCCATAATCAATTAGTGTTATTATTTTGAAATGAAAAATGTTCTGCTGCTACTCAAAAATGTTGTCTTGTAGATGGCTGTCGTTAATTCATTAATGAAACTTTTGGATTCCAATAAGCTAAAAGGAGCCGAAAACTATTTTCGAATGGGAAATGAACATGCGCTTTGTCTTGGAATTTGAAATTTTGACTTATGTCACTGTCAATCCACTGTCTGTCGAAATCGATTCTGACTCCACTCCAGAAGGGCGAGAAACTTTTAATAGATGGAAGGATGATAACCTGAAGGTGAAATCTTGCTGAGAGAATACATTGAAGTATCGGATGCTTGGAGCATCATGCGAACACTTAAGGAGTTGTTCGAGGCGAATCAAGAGATGGAACTCTATCGAAGGTTTAAGAAATTATTTCGTGCTGAACTCAATGAGGGAGGAGATGTCAGCACTCATATTTTGAACATGATAGACCAGATTCGATATCTGGAATGACAGGGCATTATGTATATGAACGGCTAGGCCGTAATTTGATTATGTCTTCTTTTTCTGGTTCTTATGATGGCTTTGTATTAAATTTCTATATGCATTAGATGCAAGCCACATACGAAGAACTTCATAACATGCTACGGTGGAGCAAGATTTGAGGAAAGGCAACCCCACACTATATCTCTATGGTGAAGCTGGCTCTTCAAAGGCTTCTGGGAAGTCAAAGAAAATAAAGATGGGGAAGAAGAAGATATTAAAGAAGAACTCCAAGAAGCGCAAAGGCGCAAAATCGAAAGTAGCTCGTGATCAATGTCTATAATGCAAGAATTCTGGAAACTGGAAGAAGGACTGTCCAGAGCTAAAAGGAAAAGCAGGACCCTCAGGTATGTTTTGTATTTTTCCAATTATTGACATCTCATTAGCCTTATATGTAAATTGTCGATAGGTGTTAGACAGTGGCAGTCCTACTCATATTTGCAACTCTCTGCAGGAAATGAGGGTTAAAAGAAGGCTGAATAAAAGGGAGATCCAGTTTAGAGTTAGCAACGGTGAGACATTGGATGTCAAGGCCATAGGAACAGTTGTTCTAGATCTCCCAAATGGATGTAAATTAGATTTGCATGACTGTTATTATGTTCCCTCAATTATCAAATAAATAATATCACTGCCAATATTAGATAAAGAGAGATTTAAAATAAACATTAAGGATGAAACTTTATGTTTGTATGATAAAGAAAATTTATTGAAATGTGAATGTTCTTTATCAAACGGTCACTATATTTTAGAAACATGTAAAGATGTTTTTAATGTAGAGGAAAATAAAAGTAGGAAATCTGAACTAAATAATATTGAATTATGGCATATGAGATTGGGCCATATAGGTGTTAGATGTCTATCCAAATTGGTAAATGATGGTTTGACTGAAAATCTTACCTTAGATCTTTATCCGATTTGTGAGTCATGTATCAAAGGAAAGATGACAAAGGACCCATTTCTAGGTGTTGGACACCATGTTGGAGATTTACTGGAGCTAATACACAGTGATGTGTGTGGTCCATTAAATCATACCGTTCATGATGGTTCCACATACTTTGTGACTTTCACAGATGACAAGTCTAGATATGGATATGTCTATCTGATGAAACATAAGTCGGAAACATTTGACAAGTTCAAAATATTCTGAAACGAAGTAGAAAAAACAAACTAGTAAATTCATCAAATACCTTAGATCAGATCGAGACGGTGAATACATGAGTGAAGAATTTGGAAATTATTTAAGGGAGAATGAAATTCTTGCCTAATATAGCCCACCAGGAACACCTCAACACAATGGTGTGTCTGAACGAAGAAATCATACTTTATTGGATATGGTGCGATCCATGATGAGCTATACAGATCTTCCTTATTACCTTTGGGGTTATGTTTTGCTTACTGCTGCCTACATACCTAATAGGGTTCCATCAAAAGCTGTTTATATGATCCTCTATCGGATATGGTTTGGTAGAAATCCAAGTCTTAGGCATTTAAAGATTTGGGGTTGTCCTGCATACGCTAGAATTACGCAGCATGATAAACTAGCACCCAGGGGGTGTAAATGTAGGTTCGTAAGATATCCTGATAATTATGTGGGATATCAATTCTACGATTCTGAACAACAAAATGTATTTGTTGTTCACTTTGTAACTTTTCTTGAAAAGTAATTTTTGAGAGAAAATGGGAATTATAGAGAAATTAAACTTGATGAGTTTGATCCCAACAGTAAGGAACCTGAGATCGAACCATAGATCCAAATAGGTGAAGGATCTACTACACAGGTTCTATGTAAGTCGAATAGAACATCAAGGCCTCCTGACATACTATTTTTAACATCTGATGTGAGCCTTGATGTTCTCCTATTGGAGGAAACATATCCGACTACGTATAAAGAAGCGATATTGGATATCGATCTGGAAAAATGGCAGGAAGCCATGAAATCTGAAATGGATTCAATGCATGCCAATCAAGTCTGGGACTTAGTTGAACTTCCTAAAGGAGTTAAACCTATTGGCTGTAAATGGATTTACAAAAGGAATCGAGGGCCCGATGGAAATATTTTAACCCATACTAAATATCCATGGGTAAAACCCATTTCCGCCGCGGGGCACCGATACGACCCTAGGGGTTCCACAACTGCCCTAACAAAAATAAGTTCTCACAAAGAGGTAAAAACACATCAAATTGATCAAAGCATCGAGGGCCGGAGCACCCATTCTTATCACAGCAGAGGTCGAAGCACCTCAAATTGATCAAAGCATTAGGGGCTCGAACGCCCATTCTAATCATAATAGGGGTTGAGGCACCTCAATCGTTCGAAGCATCGGAGGCCCGAGCGCCCATTCTCATCACAACAGAGGTCGAAGTACCTCAACCGATCGAAGAATCGAGGGCCCAAATGCCCATTCTCATCATAGCATGGGTCAAAGTACCTTAATCAATTGAAAAATCGAGGGCCCGAGCACTCATCCTCATCATGGAAGAGGTCAAATCACCTCAAACAGATTGAAGCATTGAAGGTCGAGCGCCATTCCTCATCATAACAAAGGTTGAAGCACCTCAACCGATCAAAGCATTGGAGTCCCGAGCGTCTATCTTCATCAGTCAATACCAACATCTATCTACACATAACTAGGTAAGTAAAAATATATTCATGAATTTAATAGGCTTGAAACTGTCACACAGTGGACAAACCTACCAAAGTGGGGGCAACTGTAGAAACTATATTTTTACAGCCCGATGATGAGTCTCTTATGAAGACACATCTGAAGAGTTTAGGGACGTTGTAAAGTCTAATGTTGGAAAGGAAAAAAAATCCAAAAAAATAAAGCCATAGTTCTGGCCGGACATCACCTATGTCCGACCTAGTTTAAACTGTCAAGTACGACCGGATATCTTTAAAGTCTGGTCGAATATCTATCGTATTTCCAGAATAACAGAATGACTCGATATTCTTTGTGGTTTCCCATTTTAACTGGTTTCTATAAACACAAACCTTCTTTCTTAACTAGTTTCCCAAATAAATTATTTCCCTAATAATGATTTTCCTTATCAAATGGATTCTTTCCCTAATAACCACAACCCTAGCACTATAAAAGAACATATTTTTTTCACCTTTTGGAAGGAAGGTTCTTTTCTCAGACGTTCTTTTTTTTAGGAGTTTTTTTTTTTGGAGATCTTTTAGATTCATAAGAAAGGAATACACACAAAAAAACATAAAAGAGCATAACCAAAAGAAACTACACCGATTAGTCAGTAAACCAAATCAAACCCCAAAAACACCCAACAACTCCGTGAATTCTTTCTAACAAGAGATCAAAGCAACAGATTAAACCTTCAACAGTGTACTCGGAGTCGAGTAACACTTGAGGTACGACCTGAGGGCCTCTAAAACTTAAATTCATTATCTAAAATTTACTGTTTTGGTGATGTCGCATAATCGGCCGGACATACTCCATATCCGATCGGACATGCTTTCGTCCTACAGAAAGTCTGGCTATTTAAGGCTACAACTGGCATAGAATTTATGGTGGTATATAGGATGGAAACCTGGATGTAGATTCCATAGTTGAATCTGAATAGATGGTAGTATGGTTTGCACTCGGGATACAACTCCATATACCACCAAAAACCAATACGCCAAGTTTTATTCATGTTTTCAGCTATATGGTCAAATTCAGTGAGGACTCCACGAGTCCAAGCCCGCGAAGCATGCTCATGTATATATTTTGTTTTATCTTTTAGCCACTACAAGGTATGTATTTCCTTTGATTATAATATTATTTATTGTACGGTTATATGTGATAAAACAATTATTTATGTGTGAATCTTGCATTATAAGACATGTAATCCTCATTTGAGTCTGGATATTATACTGGCATAACCAATGGACCATTCTGAACCTAAACGGGTTAAAGATCGGACCTTGCGATGGGTGTAGTACAGTCTTAAATCATTCCCAGTGTCTTATACTGAGTGGCGACTCCCTTATTCTCCGGTTAGTCCCCCGTAGGATAATCCGTACTCTCTACAAGCTGCGAGCTCAACAGTGACGTGATCGTCGATGTCATAGGCATAGCGGTAAACCCCGCTACGATCCTATAATCTCCTATATTGCTTTTCACGCAGCTGCTTTAGAGGCTAATGTAGGCTAAAGAGAAGCAAGTTCTACTTCTAAACTCCTGAATCTGGTTGAAAATCGGTTAGTAGTAGCATTGGAGTTCTTCCTTTGTTTCTCTAATTCATCCGACTCCACCTCCAATTAAGATAAATTAGCCTTGAGTTGAACTGAGTCCATCTCCAGTTGGTCTTATTTAACTTCGGAAGAAGCCAATTTTTCTTCAATGTAGTTGAGTGAGCTCTGAGCTTTTGTCAGCTCCGAGCCTCTGACATTCAGAAACTCTTAGAGTTCTGTGACTTCCTTCTCTAATTTGGTGATGACGATCTTGCTCTCGAGGACGGACTCCTGTTGTTGAACACCCAGTGCCCTCCATTCCTTTTTTTCCTGTCTAAGGGCAATTATCTTATTGTCCCGATCAAACAAAGTTTGCATCGCGTCCTAGATGGCCTGCAAATCATAAGTCAGAAGACTTAGAAATTTTTACATAAAATTACGTAAAATGAGGAAGCAATAGATTACTTCACACCATCATAACGTAGGCAAAAGATCAGTCTAGTCGTCTCTACATCGACCTCAGAGGTAGACCTCATCCCTTGTAATATAGAGGTCGTGAAAAACTAAA
>SKCR01046151.1:0-91281 GCA_019454045.1 Zanthoxylum bungeanum | reverse complement strand
CACATTCACATTCAAATTTTTATTATCCTTTGTGAGTACCCAAATAGTAAACACTTTTATTCTTCATACGATTGTGTGTGTGAAATCCCTTTGTGTGAGGGGTGTATACTCTCAAAGGTGCATTTGTGTAAAGGTTAGAGAGAAACCTTAGATCAAAGAGTCTCAAAGGGATGTGGCTTGGTGGTGTAGGATTCGAGATCTCACAGCTTGTAAATTAATTCAGTATAATACTATTTATCAAACTCAGCTTAAAAAGGTTCAGATGATTTTAAACAAGTGTAGCACATGTACTTTTTACATTTTAATTGCTCATCTTGTGTGATGTTGTAGCTCCTTCACTAAGATAACATTTGATATAGAGTTTGGTGAACTTATAAGTTAGTGTTTTAACGTTATACCAAACACATAAGTTAGCTTATACCCTTACAATATAATATTATTTTTATATGCTAGCCTATATTCTAATTTTTATTTCACAGTTTATATAGTAGCTTATACTCTTAGTACAATTCTCTCTACCAAAATCGGATTCGTTAGGCACTTGTTTAACAAGTCAGTCTTGTAAGAGACGTGCTCGATGGAAAATTTTGATGATGCAACAACATTTATGACTTCGACACACATTCGCACAACAATATAAATATTTTTTTAAAGCAAAACGGATGTGAAGAAAAGCTCAATGAAGAAATTGACTTGCGAAGTTTTATAGTTTAGGGCTCTCAATGTAAGTGAGTTGATATCACGTATTTCTAAGCTCATATGACTCATGCATGATCATTTAGAGCATTAGGGCCAAGTACATATTGTGTTGAACCGCATTTCCTGTGTTTTATGTACTAAGACCGATATATTGGTCCTTGATACTGACATACCGATGTCTCAAACCTATTTTGCATGCTCTCTAAAACCAGACTGATTCATATTGGTTTCCATACCGGTGTATGGAATCTGAAAACATATTCTCTGGAACCGGACTACTTCATACCGACCTTCATACTAGTTTACCTGTATTTGATCAAGCCATTAGATCCGAAACAAACCTTATTTGTCTCTATACCGATGAACATGAATTTTGACAACTCTCTAGAACCGACATGAACTCATACTGGTCTCCATACCGATCAATAATCTAGTAGTTTCACGCATTAAATGCTTAATGGTAACTATTTAGTAGCCGTTTGAATAGCAGACCTGCATACAGGTCCCTGACCACCGATACACCGTTCTCAGGACAAAGAATTATGTCTGCTCGAATTTTCACTATAAATTGAGACTCTATCTCATTTTTAACAGCTCTTATACTTTTTAACATTTTCTTGAAAGCAAAAACAAAGAAAAAAAATCTTCATGATCATTTCACTCTTATCATTTCATAAGCTCATTACATACATCTTCTTATCATTTTAGTGAGCTTAGAGATATTTGGGTAAACACATTCACATTCAATTTTTTATTATCCTTTGTGAGTACCCAAATAGTAAACACTTTTATTCTTCATACTATTGTATGTGTGGAATCCCTTGTGTGAGTGGCGTATACTCTCAAATGAGGATTTGTGTAAATGTTAGAGAGAAACCTTAGATCAAATAGTCCCCAAGGGCCGTGACTTGGTGGTGTAAGGTTCAAGATTCGAATCTATGGAGTACATTTCTTGTAAGAGTTTGGGACAGCCGAGGATTTTACCTGCTCCGCTTAAGCCTGGAAAAAATGATTTGACATCTGGATTTCTAATGATTCCAAAAAAAAAAAACACTTTAGATCAAAGACCTCTCGGTTGTAAAACTTTTGACCAAGATCCTTTTAAAATACCTGCGTCATCCCTCTAAAGGGATTTTAAACACATTCAGTAATATGCTGATGCTGGCTACTAAAATTTGCTTTGTGGAAATGTAAACATCTATTGTTTTCATGGCTGCTGATTCACCGTTTTAAAATAATTAGGCTAGCTGGAAGCCAATAAAATTCTACCAAATAATGAAGCTTTCCTGCTAAGTTTTTCTACGAATCAATTCTCTTATCAACTGCAATATATATATATTTGGTGTACAAACCAAAAATCTAAAACGGTCCTACTGCTTATTTTCAGGGATTTGCTCCCAGATGTTGCGATTAATTGCAAATTGCCGTAGTTTTTTTTTTTACCATATCCTGGATCCGGATCCGGATCCGGATCCTTTGGCATTAATAAAAATATGTGTTGCTTAATTTAGCTGTGTTAGATTTTTTTATGAATAACAAAGCCATATTTTTCACTAAATAATAATAAACATTAGTTCACTCTATATCATTAAAAAATCATGTCAGATAAAATTCTTAAAAGCTAGTAAAAATTAAAGAGAAATTAGGTCAACTTATGAAAGTCTTATTTTAATGATTTATGAGTATCCAGACAGTGCCACTAGTCATTCAACCATAAGCAAAGAAGTAGAAAAGAATCATTGGAATTGGGATTGGAATCGTTGCTAATCAATTTTCTTGGGCGATATTGAAAGATAAGACAAAGCAAGTTGACAAACATCTTTAAAACGACCGTTTTGTAGAAATGCCTTTTTTTTTTTTTTTTTTGTGTGTGTTTTATTATTATTATTATTATTATTTTTTTAATTTCTGAACACCTGTTTCCACCATATCTTTTATGGATGTCTATTTTTAGGTTACACTTTTTCCATACACGTCTACTCAGACAAGACAAGTGTCATAAATACTATTTACACAACTTGCTTTTCATAAATGGTCACGTAATTTTGGATATAAGGTATTTTGTATTCACTTGCGAGGAGGATACATCAACTTATTATATTAAACATCATTTTAAAAAACAGATTTTGAAATATTTGTTTTCTCATCTTTGATAAACATTACAAAATATACCCTTAATAAAATAGAAATTAATTATTTTATATTTATAATTTCATTGATCTCCTTAATTTAATATATTTGTAAAATAATAATTAATATATTTTTATTGTGATTTTTATTTCTTATGTAAGTGAAATAATATATTGGATGCATAACTAGAAAAATGGACGTGACATTAGTAGCTAATTTCATCCACCTGGGGTAAAGAGTTAAACTCTTAATATGAGATTATAGATTAATATTATTTATATTATAATATATAAATTGTAATATGAATAAGTAATTTAAATATGGATTAATTATTGACAAATTTTACTACCGCTTATATGACCGAGACTTGTTATAGACAAATGTTATCACCGCCTTTATGACTTATTTTATATGTTTTGGCATAATTAATTCATGAAGTAAATTAATTGGGTAATAATAACAATTTGTATATTATAAAAAGTAAGATTTCTCTATATTTGAAATATTAAGAGTGGATCTTCTAACCCCAGGATTTTAATATATTGTTGTAGTTTAATTTAAAATTTTCCACTACTTCAAACAAATCCAATATTTTTATTTCACTCGAATTGTTATTTGGTTTTACTAAATTTATTCATTGTGGATCGACCCCGTACTTACGAGGTTATTTTATTACTTCGACACTCTTATACTTGGGAGTAAAGAATCACTTTTTGAGTTTGTCAAGTTTTTGGCGCTATTGTCAGGGAGTAAATTTAGTAGATAGAATAATCCTTGTATATTTTGTCTTTCTTTCTTTCTTTTAATTTTTAATTTTTAATTTTTAATTTTTAATTTTTTGTACTTTTGTATTTTTGTATTTTTTCTGCATCTCATTTTCTTTCATCTTTGTATTTGTGTAGATCTAAAATGTCCTGATTGATCCTAAATGAATCATGAACCCAGAAATCCCACATACAGACAAACCCTGTTCTTAATTCTTCAAGGTTACAAGAGACAGAAAAATCAATTAAAATGGAGCTTGCATTTTGCCAAATAATTTTTTGAACCATCCTCATCTAGAGATTCTTCCATAATTTTTTTTGAGAACCTAATTCGAGAAATCAAGACAGCTGAACGTGAATTCAATTGAGATCTGAATTGACAAGAATCAGAAGACGTTTTTAGATCTAAATCACTACATTTATATTTTCTTTATTTTTTTTCTTTTTGTCAATTTTAATTTTTCCCATTTTTATTATTTTTTTGTAAGTATTGTATTTGTATTTTTTTTAATATATAGCTTGTATTTAGGTTGCATGAAACATTGGACTCGATCATCTAGCGGTAGATTAAATATAGAGTTTTCATCACCTTCATCATCTTTCAAAATGGCCGAGAACTAAAATGAAAATTCACCAGCTCGAGTTGAAAACCCAGTTGATTAGGAAGAAAACGAGTCTCAACATGGCGATCTTAATCATTCTAGGACACCCAGACAATTCATGAATTTCGCTAGGACATGATCACCATCTTGCATTATTTTTCCCCCAGATGCAGCACTTTTCAATTTTAAGCTGGGTGTCATCCAACTTTTATCCACATTCCATGGTCTAGAATCAGAAAATCTTTATCAGCACTTAAGGGAATTTGAAGAGATATGTAACAATTGCACAGACCAAGATTACAACATGAATATAATTCGATTAAAGTTTTTTCCTTTTTATTTAAAGGATAAAACTAAAATTTGGCTGCTGCAGAACCTTATGTCATGATCCATCCGAACATAAGATGATTTTCAAGAACAATTTCTGAAAAAATTCTTTCCCTCTCACAAGATGAACTCCTTTAAGAGGAGAATAACAACTTTCACACAAGAGTCGGAGAAACACTTACCAATATTGGGAGAGGTTTAAAGAGATGTTGAATGTTTATCCACATCTCGGGTTTGAAACGTGGATGCTGGTCGCATACTTCTACGAGGGTTTAACAACCCAAGGTAGACAAGTGTGGAAATGATGTGTAATGGTGAGTTCAGAGACAAAAATCCCGAAGAAGCACTAGATTACCTAGAACACATAACAGAGAATGCACAATAATGTGACACAGTTGGCACTTATGAGTCGTTTGTAAAACCACAATCATCTGGTAGATGTATGTTTAACCTTAGGGAATATCATGTTGGATAATTATGACCATAACATCACTATTTGTAAAAGACATTGTGGTTTTTGTACAAATTAACTATGTGACAAAGGAAATTGCCATTTTATCATTTTTTGTAATTAGATTAATTGAATATATAAATGATAAAAGTCCTTATGATTAGTTCCGGATTAATAAGATATGAGACAATATCAATCCACTAAAGGTTTAATCATTAAATATCCCTAGTCGTAGTATTATCGAGACTGGACATCGATAATACGGAATAGACTAGTGTTACACTTATGCGCGTTATGGAAGCGAAACGGCATAGTTCTCATATATTTGGGTATTGGATACTCATGCAAGTGTAATATGAGGTTTTGTTTACCGATGGTACGGAAACAGCTTCGCTCTGGATAGACCCCTCAGAATCCCTTGGTAGTATGACTATGTGTCTATGGGAATCCAAATCAGGGTAGGTATTTGGTCTTAACTGAGACTTGCATCGCTAATACTTACGACAATCAGTACGCTTTGATTTTGGTCGTCCGGGACTTTAACAGGTTCTGTGTACGCCTCTTCTGGGTTTATTGAGAATCGTAGTGTATTGGGTGTGATGTCAAGATGGAAGTATCACTTCAGTCATATAGAGATGGTGATCACGCAGGGATACAGAACTGGTACTCTAATAAATTGCAACTATCGGGATAATACGACAAGGTCATGATTATCTGATTAAAGAGACTAGTGTTTGTGATCTGATATATGTTTGTACGGGCAGACACAATTCCCCCCAGGCTTAGCATGTGACATTGTGAAGGGGTTATTTAGGGGGTGAATCCGGTAACGCAGCGGAAGCGGTGAAAATCCGATTTTCAGATTTCAAAACTTTTTCTCGGATAAATTAAATAAACATATTTATTTAATATTCCAATAATCAAATTATGAAAATAAATTCAATAAAACAATTTTAAGTGAATTTACCGAAATACCCTTGCTTTGTATTTTTGTCCGTTTTAGTCCGAAATTGATCCAATCAATTTTGAATGATTCTAAATCATTTCTAAGATGAACTTATGATGTTCAAAACATCAAAACATCAAAGCAACCAAAATCCCCAAATTTTCTCACAATGCCGAGAGCACCACTAGGGAGCACACTTGTGCACTTTGTCATTTCATGACTCAAAACACATCTAAATGTAATCCAATCAACATGAAACTTTATATGTATCATATACACACATAAATACACAACATATGAAAAACCCCCAAATTTGGAATTAGTTAAGAACCCTAATTTTTCAATTTCCATAAATTGGACAAATTAGGCTAATTACATTAAATCAAATGTTTCAATCATCAATCTTTCATCCAATTCAAGTCTCAACACAATGAAACAACTCAAGATCAAATCTAGGTCATTTAAGAGTGGGTCAACAACTCTAGATTAGCAACTTGGTTTCATAAACCTTAAAAGAATACATATAACTACACTAGTTACATTCTTTCTTCACCATACATGCTCAACACTTCATTCAAACTTCCATCAACAAAAACACAAAGAATAAAGAAAGAAATTATCTAAGAACAAATATGTTGAAGCCTAGAACCTAATGAACATATTCCTCTCTAATAGTAAGTTTGAAAAACTTATTAAATTCCAAGCTTTTTCTTTGATAAGTCTTTCTTCTCTCAAGCTTCAAAGTTTCTTCAATGGAGTTTGTTTGTATAAAGTGTATTAGGTTAACTAAATGAAAAGCAATGAAAACAATTTATACTTGTCAAATTTTAGCCTTGGCCGAAATTATACAAAGCATAACAACAAATTTTCATTTCAATTTCATTTCAAATGCATTTAGTCAACTTTATAAATATCTAAAAACTTTATGGATATTTATTTTGGTCAACAAATGCAACTAACATCATTAACTTTAAATATCCTAACATAAGATATTTATATTTTAATTAATTTAATCATTTAACAATTAAATAATCAATTAATTAATCAAATACAAATATATTAAATATGTGTATAATATTTACATTAAATATTAAAAACATATATTCATTTAGGATAAAAGTCAAATAACTCATTTTGACTATTAATTAATGTGTATTTAAATTAATCAAGTATTAAATGTAAATACACAATAATTAAGGAAATGACTATCTAGTCTCTCTTTAGCATGTATCTTGCGTTTAACTATTAAACGACTTTATAAATAATCAATATTATTTATTTATGTTGCTCTAGTGCTCAACGAGTATGTTTCATTATTGAGACTCTCTAGGTTCAGGTATATCCGTCACGAAATCTAATTTCGTGTCCATAATCTATCCACCCGTAGATTATGACGATCACGGATAATCTCGCTAAACCATACAGGTCGAGGTCATCGCAAATGTATAATTCCTCCGTCACAGGTATCCGGATAAATCCCAGAGATATAGATGTAAACGTCAAATCTCTATCGGGACTATCCAGTCGACTATTCTATTAGCAATCTCAAAAAGAATGTTTAGAACTAGCTTCTAAACTTACCACGGGCCCATGGTTTTATCTGATTGCTAATCATATGGACTACCTATGCTCTGGTACACAGAACTGACGGATCCTATCTTGATACACATAGGACACCCTGAGGATCTATCTACACCCAACGAACAGGCGGAGGTCTGATCTAAATAGATCGGTGACGTGACTGCCGTCTAAGTGTAGAAGATGTCTCATGTGCCCACAATGGCATCTCAAGTCTAAGAATCACAAGTGCTACTCAACCCAAGAAGATTCTTATTGACGCTGGTGTACCATCCATTAAGAATCTTCGGTGAGTCGTTCAGTGTTTATCCGCTATAAACACCTACACGTCTATACTAGTCTCCAAGACTAATGGTTCATTGAGAAACCATTGGAATCATATATTCCAGTATACGACATGTACCGGTCTCAACGGGTTTACTTACTGACCAAGTAGTGTAAACCTTGACCAGGAACTGTCTGAGAATGACAACGTCATGATACTACTCAATGTCCGTTGCGACGCTTTTGCAACTGTACCATGACTAATCATTCTAAGGTCATTACGTCTTTACCATATAAAAAATTAGATTATATTATAGAAACTGCATATATTATTACTAATAATAACGTTTTACAGAAGTATTTAACAAAAATACAACCGGGAATTGGCGCTCTGAGCACCAACCCCTACAAAATCTCCCACTTGCTCTAGTGCCAATATCGATTGTATCTAATACCCATCGACTCCACGTGTTTATCAAACAACTTCGGAGGTATGGCCTTCGTCAGCGGGTCTGCTACGTTGTCTTCACTCGGTACCTTGCACACGACAATATCCCCTCGCGACACGATCTCTCGAATGATGTGGTACTTGCGTTCCACATGCTTCGACTTCTGATGCGCCCTCGGTTCCTTTGCTTGCGCAATGGCTCCAGTATTATCACAGTATAACGGAATCGCATTCTCGATACTTGGGACAACTCCCAATTCTGTGATAAAGTTCTTTATCCACACAGCCTCTTTTGCGGCTTCAGAAGCTGCAATATATTCCGCCTCAGTGGTGGAATCAGCTGTCGATCCCTGTTTGGAACTCTTCCAACAAACTGCACCTCCGTTAAGGGTAAAGACAAATCCAGATGTAGACTTTCTATCATCGGGATCCGATTGGAAATCGGAGTCTGTATACCCATTAACCTGCAGTTCGTTTCCTCCATATATTATCAACTTATCCTTAGTACCTTTAAGATACTTTAGGATATGTTTAATGGCCATCCAATGGTCATTACCTGGATTGGACTGATATCGACTAGTTACGCTAACAGCGAAACTGATATCAGGCCTCGTACATAACATGGCATACATTATGCTACCCAAACACGAAGCATAAGGTTGGTTAGACATTCTAACCTTCTCATCTTCTGTTTGTGGACACATCTTCTTAGAAAGATGAATCCCATGTCTGAACGGTATGTTTGCTGTCTTACAGTTACCAAAACTATACCGTTCCAAGATCTTATCTATGTACGTTGATTAGGATAACCCAATCAGCCTCCTTTGTCTATCTCGATAGAGTTTTATCCCTAAAACATAGGAAGCTTCTCCCAGGTCCTTCATGGAGAAATTCTTACAGAGATACGCTTTAACGCTTTGTAACATACCTAAATCATTCCTAATGATTAGGATGTCATCAACATACAGGACTAAAAATACGACCATGCTCCCACTGGCCTTCTGATACACACAGGATTCTTCCGAATTCTTGAAAAAACCAGACGATCTGATAATCTCTCATCGAATCGAAGATTCCAACTTCGTGAAGCTTGTTTAAGTCCATAAATGGACTTCTTAAGCTTACATACCATACCCGAGTTTCGCTGGATGTGAAACCTTCCGGCTGTTCCATATAGATTTCTTCATCAAGAAATCCATTTAGAAAAGCCGTTTTGACATCCATTTGCCAAATCTCGTAGTCATGATACGCAGCTATAGAAAGCAAAATCCGGATAGACTTAAGCATTGCTACTGGCGAAAAAGTTTCATCGTAGTCGACGCCAGGTCGCTGCGTGTAACCTTTTGCTACCAGTCGGGCCTTGTAAGTTTCAACCTTACCGTCAGGCCCGCGCTTCCTCTTGTAAACCCATTTACAACCGATAGGAACAATTCCTTCGGGAAGCGGAATCAAGTCCCAAACTTGATTTTCATGCATTGAGTCTATCTCGGATTTCATGGCACTTTGCCATTTCACGGAGTCGATGTCCAACATCGATTCTCTATAGGTGAAAGGATCTGTCTCTTCAACTAAGAGAACATCCAGACTCTTTTCTTGTATCAAATACAAGCGTTCAGGAGGTCTAGATACCCTTTCCGACCTACGGAGTGTGTGTGTTGAAGGTCCTTCATCTACTTGAACTTCAGGTTCCTCCGTTGGTTTGTTGTTTTCAGGTTGGACTTCATCAAGCTCAACCTGTCTATGATCACCACCTTCTGACAAAAATTCTACTTCTAGAAATTTTGCGAAGCGAGCTACGAACACATTTCGATGCTCGGTATCATAGAACAGATATCCCCTCGTGTTCGAGGGATATCCAACAAACCTAAACTTTTGCCCTCGAGGCGAAAGCTTACTTTGCTGAGTTACCCTGACATAGGCAGGACAACCCCAAACCTTAATATAATTAAGATTCGGTCTCCTACCGAACCATATCTGATACGGTGTCGTAGGAACAGCCTTTGAAGGAATCTTATTCAAAAGATGTGCGGCTGTTAAGAGACAGTAACCCCATAAGTAATAGGGCAAATCTGTGAAACTCAACATCGATCGGACCATATCCAATAAAGTCTGATTTCTCCTTTCAGATACACCATTGTGCTGTGGTGTACCTGGAGGAGTATATTGAGCGAGAATCCCATTCTCCTTCATATAATCCATGAACTCACCACTCATATATTCACCGCCTCGATCTGATCGAAGGCATTTAATATATTTACCAGTTTGTTTTTCTACTTCATTTCGGAACTCTTTGAACTTTTCAAAGGTTTCCGATTTATGTCGCATCAAATACACATAACCGTACCGTGATAAATCATCGGTAAAGGTAACGAAGTACGAATAACCACTGTGAGCAGTTTGACTTAGTGGACCACATACATCAGAATGTACGAGTTCCAGTAAGTTAGTGGCACGGTGTCCAACACCAGAAAATGGGGCTTGGTCATTTTACCCTGAATACAGGATTCACAAGTTGGATAGGACTCAATGGTAAGATCTGATATCAAACCATTCCTAACCAATTGGGTAAGGCGTTTAACGCCAATGTGACCAAGTCTCATATGCCAAAGTTCAGTATTATTAATTACAGGTAAACTACGTTTATTAACTCCAGTATTTAATATATCTTTTGAAGTTTGCAATGTGTAATGACCATGCTGGTTTGGACAACTAAGGATCTGAATATTATTACTATCATATAAATACAAAGAACTATTCTTAATATTCATACAAAAGCCTTCTGTATCCAATACAAAAAGTGATATAATATTAGCGACACATCCGGTACAAAATGACAGTCATATAACAAAAGTGTCCCATTCGGCAATGAGATCTCGCATACTCCCACTGCAACTGCATCCAAAGAGTCTCCACTCCCGAATCGCAACTGCATCTCCCCTGGCTTCAGCCTCATACTTTCCTTCAGCACCTGCAACGAATTGCAAATGTGAATGGGACAAGCAGAATCTAAAATCCAGCTGGATGTAACGGCTTCACAAGCCAAAGATAAATCAATAACTGGAAAAATAAAAGTACCTGATGTAGAAGCTCTGTCTCTCCTCACTGGGCAATGTAATCAGGACAGTTCCTTTTCCAGTGCCCAACTTTGCCGCAGTGGTGGCATTTGTCTTCAGAAGCCCTTTTGGGCTTAGCTATCTTCGCCTGCTGTGGAGGACCGAAGGCCTTCTTCTTCTTCCCTTTCTTCTTCTTTCCCTTGGACATTCCTTGGGAAGAAGCAGAAAGAGAAGTAGATCTAGGTGGGCGAGTCGGTACTCCCTTCTTCAGATCCTCTTCTGCCGTGAGCAACATCCTATGTAGCTCTCCTGGTAGGTGCAGACTGTCCCGTGCATGTTGAAGTACATCACAAACTGGCGGAATGAAGCTGGCAGAGAACCAAGAATGACACTCCTACCGAGAATGTCATTAGGATGAGATTATGTTGCCTCAATTGATCGATCAAATCGATCATTTGAAGAACATGTGGGCTAACACTTTGCCCCTCATCCAGACGCGCATGGAACAGTTCCATGGCGACCTTGTGAACAATAACCTGTTCCTGGTTCTCGAACGATTGTCTTAATCGCGTTATCATACTATAGGAATTTGATGTTCCATAATTGTTGCTTGAGTTTCGGAGAGAGCGAACTAAGGATGTATGATTTAACCCTTAAATCATCATTTTCCAAGCTTCAAAAACTTGGCGTTCCTCCTCTGAAGCATCCTCACCCACTGCAAGGGGTAAAGGACCCTCAAGAACATAACCCAACTTTTCGGAATCGAGGACAATCCTCAAATCCAATTCCCAGTCTGTAAAGTTCTCAGCGCCTTTTAGTTTGTTCGCATCTAACATACGCGCAAACTGTTTGTGGATTGACCCGCCATCGCAAATCTATCATATAGATCACGAAAAACGGTTAGCAGAAATTAAGCAGTTTCATATAATATCAAAAGCATAAACTAGATCATGGATTTTTAATCTAATATGCCCCTCCCACTAAATCATGCAATACTGTAATCCCAAAACAGAATACAAATATTTAATAATTAAATTAAATATAAATAGTGAAAAGTGGATCCCGTGAATATATTTCGGCTCACAGCAGAGGCACGGTCTCGCCTACGTATATTCATCAGGTAGACAACTCATTTGTCAATCATTCACTAATGACTCCTAAGTACCCGGTCCTGGCCGTTTCTCGTTGTCGCTGCGAAGGCAGGCCCACAAGGAGACGTACCAAGGTTAAACTCGCCAATGATAAACTCAAGTTACTTACGTAATCCTGACAGCTAGGGCACGTTCAGAATTCCGCTTTCGCTTGAATTTATCTAGTATCTAATATACATCCTGTATAAATAAATCTTTATCGGCTACACCCTCACAGCAGAGGCACGGTCTCAGAGTGTAGTCACAAAGAAGTATTCATAAACCGTATTGACAAGACGGACCATATAACATGCATCAAATACAAATTACATTTAAACCTTATTATTAGGGATTTTCCGCTAAGTGTCATACACCCTAAATCTAACCAGTTTAGATCCTAATAAGCATGCATAAAGTCAAGAAAACATGATTAAACATTGATTCAATGAAGGCTAATCATATTAGGTGGCCTAGAATCAGACTCGCTCTGATACCATTTTGAAGGGGTTATGGGGGGGTGTCCGGTAACGCAGCGGAAGCGGAAGGGTGAAAATCCGATTTTCAGATTTCAAAACTTTTTCTCGGTAAATTAAAAAACATATTTATTTAATATTCCAATAATCAAATTATGAAAATAAATTCAATAAAACAATTTTAAGTGAATTTACCGAAATTACCCTTGCTTTGTATTTTTGTCTGTTTTAGTCCGAAATTGATCCAATCAATTTTGAATGATTCTAAATCATTTCTAAGATGAACTTATGATGTTCAAAACATCAAAACACCAAAGCAACCAAAATCCCCAATTTTCTTCACAATGCCGAGAGCACCACTAGGGAGCACACTTGTGCACTTTGTCATTTCATGACTCAAAACACTTCTAAATGTAATCCAATGAACATGAAACTTTATATGCATCATATACACACATAAATACACAACATATATGAAAACCCCCAAATTTGGAATTAGTTAAGAACCCTAATTTTTCAATTTCCATAAATTGGACAAATTAGGCTAATTACATTAAATCAAATGTTTCAATCATCAATCTTTCATCCAATTCAAGTCTCAACACAATGAAACAACTCAAGATCAAATCTAGGTCATTTAAGAGTGGGTCAACAACTCTAGATTAGCAACTTGGTTTCATAAACCTTAAAAGAATACATATAACTACACTAGTTACATTCTTTCTTCACCATACATGCTCAACACTTCATTCAAACTTCCATCAACAAAAACACAAAGAAATAAAGAAAGAAATTATCTAAGAACAACATATGTTGAAGCCTAGAACCTAAGGAACATATTCCTCTCTAATAGTAAGTTGAAAAACTTACTAAATTCCAAGCTTTTTCTTTGATAAGTCTTTCTTCTCTCAAGCTTTCAAAGTTTCTTCAATGGAGTTTGTTTTTGTATAAAGTGTATTAGGTTAACTAAATGAAAAGCAAATGAAAACAATTATACTTGTCAAATTTTAGCCTTGGCCGAAATTATACACAAGCATATACAACAAATTTTCATTTCAATTTCATTTCAAATGCATTTAGTCAACTTTATAAATATCTAAAAACTTTATGGATATTTATTTTGGTCAACAAATGCAACTAACATCATTAACTTTAAAATCCTAACATAAGATATTTATATTTTAATTAATTTAATCATTTAACAATTAAATAATCAATTAATTAATCAAATACAAATATATTAAATATGTGTATAATATTTACATTAAATATTAAAAACATATATTCATTTAGGATAAAAGTCAAATAACTAATTTTGACTATTAATTAATGTGTATTTAAATTAATCAAGTATTAAATGTAAATACACAATAATTAAGGAAATGACTATCTAGTCTCTTTAGCATGTATCTTGCGTTTAACTATTAAACGACTTTATAAATAATCAATATTATTTATTTATGTTGCTCTAGTGCTCAACGAGTATGTTTCATTATTGAGACTCTCTAGGTTCAGGTATATCCGTCACGAAATCTAATTTCGTGTCCATAATCTATCCACCCGTAGATTATGACGATCACGGATAATCTCGCTAAACCATACAGGTCGAGGTCATCGCAAATGTATAATTCCTCCGTCACAGGTATCCGGATAAATCCCAGAGATATAGATGTAAACGTCAAATCTCTATCGGGACTATCCAGTCGACTATTCTATTAGCAATCTCAAAAATAATGTTTAGAACTAGCTTCTAAACTTACCACGGGCCCATGGTTTTATCTGATTGCTAATCATATGGACTACCTATGCTCTGGTACACAGAACTGACGGATCCTATCTTGATACACATAGGACACCCTGAGGATCTATCTACACCCAACGAACAAGCGGAGGTCTGATCTAAATAGATCGGTGACGTGACTGCCGTCTAAGTGTAGAAGATGTCTCATGTGCCCACAATGGCATCTCAAGTCTAAGAATCACAAGTGCTACTCAACCCAAGAAGATTCTTATTACGCTGGTGTACCATCCATTAAGAATCTTCGGTGAGTCGTTCAGTGTTTATCCGCTATAAACACCTACACGTTTATACTAGTCACCAAGACTAATGGTTCATTGAGAAACCATTGGAATCATATATTCCAGTATACGACATGTACCGGTCTCAACGGGTTTACTTTACTGACCAAGTAGTGTAAACCTTGACCAGGAACTGTCTGAGAATGACAACGTCATGATACTACTCAATGTCCGTTGCGACGCTTTTGCAACTGTACCATGACTAATCATTCTAAGGTCATTACGTCTTTACCATATAAAAGATTAGATTATATTATAGAAACTGCATATTATTACTGATAATAACGTTTTACAGAAGTATTTAACAAAAATACAACCGGGAATTGGCGCTCTGAGCACCAACCCCTACAATATGATACTGGATCGCAATACGCAATACTTGGTATACTCGATTGATATAGATTATATATTCCTTAAAAGAATATTTCTGGAGAATTGGGTAGGGCACGGGTATTTGCTAGAAAGAAGCCAACCAGTCTTGTAAATCAGTAAGAACGTGGTATCGGGTACGCACATGTTCGGATAGTCCGACGACCGAATTTACTGCCAACATATCCAGGAATCTCATTGGCCCTTCCCAAAGATTCACCGATGACGTTTGACTCGAGCAAAATTAATCTGGAATTAATTATAGAGAGGGAAAATAATCTAGGAATAATTACGGTAAGAATTTATCTGGGATAAAATTCGATTAGAGAGAGAGAACGATTAATTTAGAATTAATCGATTAAATAAATATTCGATATATTAATTGAAATTAGATTTCAAAGCGGAATTAAAATTGGATTTAATTCGGGTGAACGAATTAATTTAGAATTAATTCGTAAGCGACTTTAGTAATAATGTCGCAACAGTAAATTCATTAATTCGGAATTAAACGAACCTGAGCCCGAGCGAAGTTGCGCGTTGAGATTGTTCGACGTAAATTCAGAATTTACAAGTGGTGGGACACACTTGACTTACATCACACTTTTGACTAGTGATGGAAGTTGTTGATGGTAGAGTGTAAATCTTGCTTTGCTTGTTTTTCACTCAACAAATGCTCAACACACTTTGTATTTTTTAATCATTTGGAATGACTAATACCAACTTGGTTTTTGGTATTTGGTAATTGATTTTTAGAAAATCAAAACACAACAAAAATTTGAAATAGCTCTCTCTCTCTCCCTCATTGCCGAAACTTCCTCTTCCTCCCTTAGAAATTTTGTTTCAAAATTTCTTCATTTCTAGCACAAAAATGAGTCATTCAAGGTGTTAAGGAAACTAATCCCAAGAGTTTGGAACACACTTTGGAAGCTTGGAGCTCAACATTCATACAAAATGATTCAAAAGTTTTGAACTTCCAACATCCTACGAAACCGATCAATGTAAGTTTTTCCGTAACTTCGTTGAGTATTCACACTAATTTCTACTTCGATGATCCTTGACATGTTCTAGGAACCCAAAAATGGTATCAGAGCGCCTTGTCTAAGCATGAAATGAATTTAGGATTTATATACTTTAATTTGGGATTTTTGTGATTTGAGCATGATTTCTTCAAATTGATGGTTTGGTTGAGCTTGGATGATGATGAATTAGATTTATGCATCTTAATATTTGAGAAAAATTGATTGGATAAATTTTCCCCAATTTCCTTGCCTTTGCCGAAAGTTTGAGCCCTAAATGTATTATGGTAATTTTTGATTTTAGACCATTGGATGTGTTTAAAGCATGATGAGATATTGATTGTTGATTTAATTAAATTGAAATCAAAATTGGATATAAAATTATGCATATTGCCGTAAGTGAAGAAGCATGAATTAGATTGATTTTGCTTCAATTTGTGTTGGACATGAGTTGATTAAATTAAAGCATGATTAATTAGATAAATTGGTGTTTTGGAAATATTAATTTAAGTAATTAACTATGGCTAATACACTTTAATTAAGATTAATGTGAAATTTGGATTTTTGTATTAATTAAAATAAGCCTTTAATTTTTAATTGGGCTAATATTGTTGTATTTGGGCTTAATGGGCTTGGTTGGGCCAAGTTGGTTTAGGACAATTGGATTGGATCCAAATTGGGCCTAAAACCATTCCATAAAGTCCAAATAGAATAATTGGGCCTTTAAAATTTAATTGGGCCTAATGGGACCAAAATTAATTTTATGGCAAATGGTGATTCCTTATTGGGCTTTGGTTGCCAAAGTCCATGCCTTAAGAATTAATTAAAAGCCCAAATAGACTTTGGTTGGTTGCCAAAGTCTCAATATTAAATTGACATTTGATGTTAATTGGGCCTTTGAGACCTATTAAGATTGAATTTAGAATCTAAGTCTAAAAGGCATAAATATAAGTGTAATTATTTAATTTGCAATTAAATTAGAATTACTATTGAATACAAATTAAATCGGATTTAAAATTGTAGTTCGATATAATTCAAGAATACACATTTTGAGTACTTATTCTTAAACGAGTTTGACTCACGCAAATCAAATCGTTGTTTGAACATTGGATGATCATTAATTCAAAGATTAATTAATTGGATTATATTGATTGAATAATATGCTTTGTGTGAATACATGGATGTATTGTATGAATAATGTATATCGAATGGATATTAGATGGGTAAGGGCAATTTTGGAAATTGTTGTAATAAATTTAGAATTTATTAAATTGGAACTGCGTGTCCAACCTTATATCTCTTGACTTTTTGTACTTCTTTTCTCACCAATTCCCCTCAATGTAAATGAGGTTTCTTTATTGTATTATGTAATTGGATAGAAGTTAGAATAGTGCTAGCCGGGGAGAGGAAAATGAGAGATTTGTTCTAGGAAAAGTTTGTTGAATATCCATCCGCATATCGTTATTATTTATTTCGTGCCTTATTATGCTTTTAGAATGCATGCTTAAAGGTGTATGATGAGACCTAATCAAAGATAATAAATTGGTTGCCAATTTATGCGAAAAACCCTCAAACAAATATTAAGCGAATTCCTTCCATTGAGTGGTTCTCTCTCAAGATCCAAGATTGGCATTGGTTTGTTGGCCAAAGTCAAGATCAATGTCCATCGCGTATGTGTTTGAACCACGAAAGCTTTGTTCCATATCGCATGTCTTGGGCAAGTTGTGACTTGTTGGCCAAAGTCAAGGTCATTTCTTGTTCATCGACGTGGATTACGAAGCTTTCCCACTATCAATGGGTCCCGCTTAACTGGAATCATTAAGCTTGTTGAGCCAAAGCCAAGGCTTAGTTGATTCAGAGGAAAATGTTAGGAAATATATTGGATATATTGGCATATATATTGTATATATGTTTCGGACTTGAAGGTCCACCTACCAGATCTAGGAATTGGATGGGATCCAATTGATCTTAGAGATCTACCTAGTTAAATATCATACAACTTATTGGCCAAAGTCAATGTTGTGTGTTATTTAACGGGATCATAGCCCACTAGGAAACTAGGTTTCCCGAGTACTCAACAGAGGGTTAGAGGCTCGCCGAAAAATAATGGGAGGCCAATATTGAATTTGCAATTTCGTTCAAATACTTGCCAAATACACACTTTCAAATTATTTTCGTCATTTTATATATTTATTAGTTGTACTAATATTTTATTATTTTTATTGTAACAGTTGGACTGTACCCAAAATCGTTAATTGAATAGTTAGACTATTGCAATTAAGATGGCCGGAAAAATCAACGTTAGGGACATTATCATGGGCGAAAATGTCTTTAATGGTGCGAACTTTCCTGACTGGGATATGAACCTCAGGATTGTCCTGGGGGTCGAGAAGATGCTCTATACGTTAGAGAGACTGTTGGAAAATTATGACCCATAGCATCACTATTTGTACAGATCACGGTGTTGTTGTACAAATTAACTATGTGACAAAGGAGATTGCACTCTTATCATTTGTGATTAGATCACCTAGATATATAAATGATGAGAGGTCCCTATGATTTGTTCCTGGACGGAGAATGATATGAGACAGTATCAGTCCACGAAGGATAAATGATTAAACATCCCTAGTCAGAGCATTATCGAGATTGGACATCGATGAATGCGTAAAAGACTAGTATTACACTTGTGCGCGTTTGTGAGAGCACAACGACATAGTTCTCATATATTTGGGTATAGGATACTTATGCAAGTGTAATAGGAGGTTGTGTTTCACCGATGGTACGGGAAACAGCTTCGCTCTGGATTAGACCCCTCGGAATTCCATTGGTAGTATGACTATGTGTCTATGAAAGTATGAAATCAGGGTAGGTGTATTTGGTCTTAACCTGAGACTTGCACCGCTAATGCATACGATAATCAATATACTTTGGTTGAGGTCGTCCAGGGCTGTAACAGGTTCTGTGTATGCCGATGCTGAGTATATCGAGAATCGTAGTGTGTTGGGTGTGATGTCAAGACGGAAGTGTCACTCCAGTCATATGGAGTTGATGATCGCGCATGGATACAAAACTCGTTCTCTATATAAGGTTGCAACCGTCGGGATAATATGACTTGGTCATGATTATCCGATATTAAAGAGACTAGTTGCTTGTTATCCGATATATGCTTCGTACGGGGCAGACACTGTACCAGCCCCAGGCCTTGCATGTGATCATCTGATACTGGACATAAATACGCAATACTACGGTATATTACGCTTGATATAGATCCTTATTCCTGTAAGGATATTTCCGGAGAATTGGGTAGGCATGGTGCTTTGCTAGAAGCCAACCTTGTCTTGTAAATCGGTAAAACGTAGTACTTGGTACTCACGTGTTCGGATAGTCCGATGACCGATTTGACTGCCAACATATCCGGGGACCTCATGGGTCGCTTCCCAAAGATTCACCGATGACGTATGACTCGCACTTTTAATTAATCTGGAATTAATTAGATGAGAGAGAAAATTAATCTGGGATTAATTACAGAGATATTTTATCTGGGATAAAATATCAATTTAAAGAGAGAGAATGATTAATTTGGAATTAATCGATTAATTAATATATTTGATATATTAAACGAAATTGGATTTCGACGCGGAATTAAAATTAGATTTTAATTCGGGCGAACGAATTAATTTAGAATTAATTCGTTAGCGACGTGAATAGTGATTTCGCTAGGCGTAATCATTTAATTACGATGCGACGGAAAATTCGTTAATTTAGAATTAGCAAAACCGAGCCCGAGATTATTTACGAGCGCATTCGCATTTCGAATTCGAGCGCGGCTCGTCAAATCAAGCGTCAAATCGCTAGTCGCATCTAGCGTCACATCAAGCGTCGAATCACTTGTCACTTTGAGTGATGTGACTTGACAACTTGATTGAGTTGACTTGATGTGATGAGTGATGTGTGTGGTTGGCAATTAAAGCCAAATGTGTGTGAAATGAAATGGAAATTCATTTCATGTGTATTAGATACACAACAAAGACACATAAACCGTAACACACACTTTCCCTCCTCTCTCTCCTCTTCTTCTTCTCCCTCACTCACGCCATTTTTCTGTTTCAAAAGAGGCAGTGAACTGCCGAATTTAACAAAGGAAATGGAGGGAAACAAGTGCGTTTTGTGGCAAAACAAGAGTGCTAGCACACTCCGGGATCAATGCGAAGGTGATATGGAAGCTTACCCATGAGCCGGGAATCACCATGACGAAGCTTGGAGCTTGTTTTGATGATGAAAACCGAAACCATTGAGGACAGAAACTGCTACTGCAGTGCAGTCCACCAGTGAGCAGATTTCGTTTTTTTTTATTGCCTCTTTCGTCGCTCAACCGCTCGATGTAAGTATTCCGCAACTTCCGTCGTTGTATTCACTTGTGTTTCATGCTTGAGTTTTGATCTTGGGACCTATATTATCATGGGCGAAAATGTCTTTAATGGTGCGAACTTTCCTGACTGGGATATGAACCTCAGGATTGTCCTGGGGGCCGAGAAGATGCTCTATACGATAGAGAGACCTCTCGGGCCTAAGCCCGGAATTGAGCAGCCGCTTGAGCTTGAGCTTTGGAAGACTCACAGTGATGATAACTCAACTGCTCAATCCGTCATACTCGCTGCAATGACCCCTCAATTTCATCGCCAGAACAAGGGATTGGATCCCTATACTATGATGGCAAAATTGAAGGACCTTCACCGATCTAACCTTAGATCGCAAAGGTATGAATTGCAGAAGAAGCTCGTTCGCTCTCGAATGTCAGAGGGTACATCTGTCATGCACCATGTGTCGTAGATGATTGTTGACATCGAATAGCTGGGTCAGCTAGGCATAACCTTTGAGGCTGAGACTTCCATAGATTTGATCTTGCAGTCTCTTACTAACAACTGGAGCGGGTTCATCATGAACTATAATATGATGAACCAAGATCATACTCTTGGAGAGTTGATGGAAATACTGCGAGAAGTAGAAAAAGAGCTTTTAAAGGGCAAAAAGCGCGAGGCGCACTTCGCTTCGACATCTCAGTCTGCCAAGGCTTGGCCAAAGGCTACTGGAGGCGTGAAGAAGAAGAAGAAGAGAAAAGGCAATGCCAAATCATCAAAGTCTTATGGGAAGGCAAAAGACAAATCCCAAGATGTCTGCCTGTAGTGTGGAAACGGGGTCACTGGAAGCGTGACTGCCGTGAGTACAAGGTGCACATGAAGGAAGTGAAGGCGGGCAAGGCTCCGGCTTCATGTATGTTTGTTATTGAAATAAGCATGTCTACTTCCAGTTTTAAAAATTGGATTTTTAATTCTGGTTGTGGTACTCATATATGTACTGATGTGCAGGATCTGCAGATTAGCAGGAGACTGGCTTCATGAGAGATCGACCTCCGAGTTGGAAATGGGACTAGAGTCGCCGTTTTGGCTGTTGGGACCTATATTTTGTAACTGCCCTCGGGGAATGTACTTAATTTATCAAACTGCTATTATGTACCTAGTTTGACTAGAAACATTATATCTGTATCTTGCTTAACCCAATGTGGGTATACTTTTGTATTCAGAAACACATGGTGTTTTGTTTATAAAAATGATTTTGAGATATGCAGTGCTGATGTAAATAATGGTCTTTATATTTTGAATATAAATCAATCTCAAACATATAATATGACAAACAAAAGGCTTAAATTAAGTAACAAAGATGAAACTTATATGTGGCATTGTCGTCTAAGACACATTAACAAGACTCGTATATCCACACTTTCGAAGAGTGGATACTTGGACGAATTTGATCCAAATTCATATGACGTCTGTGAATCCTGTTTATTAGGCAAAATGCCTAAAACACCTTTTAGCGGTAAATGTGCACGTGCCACCGAACTGTTAGACCTCGTTCATAGTGACGTATGTGGGTCCATGTCTAGCCAGGCTAGAGGTGAATATGAATACTTCGTAACCTTTACGGATGATGCATCGCGTTATGGTTATGTGTATCTTATGAGACACAAGTCGGAAACCTTTGAGAAATTCAAAGAGTATCGACACGAAGTAGAAAAACAGACCGGTAAAAGTATTAAAACATTACGGTCGGACTGTTGGTTTCTAGATTAGGTCCCAAGATCATGAAATCAAGCAATGAAACAAGTGAATACACATCAAAGAAGGTGCATAATATACTCACATTGACCGGATCTTGCGACGCGAAAAACAAAAACATTTCTTCCTCCTTGTTGAAGCTCGGCAGTGAGCATATGGAGCAGTGAGCTGCTCGGTTTCACTGGTTTTTATCCCTCCAAAATTCGGCCATTGATGAACACTATGGAAGCTCCAAGCTCCAAAATCGATTCCAAGCTCAAGTGTTCGTTTCCCTATCACCTATGTATAACTCAAGTGTGTGCTAGCACCACATCTTCTTCCTTGCTTCTCATAGATTCGGTCACAACCAGAAATTTTAGAGAAGAAACGGTTCCAAACCGTGAAGAAGAAGGAGGGAAAAGAGAGGGAGATGAGAAAACGTAAAGTGAGGAGAGAGAGAGATTATTGAAAAATAAAATTGTAAAATGCTTTTATAATTTCCCAAATTAATAAAGCATTTACCATTTTATATTTTCAAAAACAAAAGTCGAAAGCAAAAAGCAAAAAGTGCTTTTCAACTACTACATCAATCAATCAAATTGTCACATCACTCAAAGTGACATGTGATTTGACGCTTGATGTGACTAGCGATTTGACGCTCGATTTGACTTGCGTGCCACACTCGAATTTGAAATACGAATACGCTCGCAAATAATCCCGGGCTCGGGTTCGCTAATTCCAAATTAACGAATTTTCCGTCGCGACGTAATTGAACGATTACGCCTAGCGAAATCACTATTCATGTCGCTAAAGAATTAATTCTAAATTAATTCGTTCGCCCGAATTAAAATCTAATTTTAATTCCGCGTCGAAATTCAATTTCGCATAATATATCGAATATATTATTTTATCGATTAATTCCAAATTAATCGTTCTCTCTCTTTTATTAATATTTTATCCTAGATAAAATATCTCCGTAATTAATCCCAGATTAATTTTCTCTCTCTCCTCTAATTAATCCCAGATTAATAAAGTGCGAGTCATACATCATCGGTGAATCTTTAGGTTGCGACCCATGAGATCCCCGGATATGTTGGCAGTAAATACGGTTGTCGGACTATCCGAACACGTAAGTACCTAGTATTACGTTTGTACCGATTTACAAGACAAGGTTGGCTTCTAGCAAAGTGCCATGCCTACCCAATTCTCCAGAAATATCCTTATAGGAATATTAGATCTATATCAAGCGTAGTATACCGTAGTATTATGTATTTCGATCCACATCGGATGATCACGTGCAAGGCCTGGGGTTGGAATAGTGTCTGCCCCGTACGAAGCACATATCGAATGTCTGGCAACTAGTCTCTATAATCAGATATACATGACCTTGTCATAATATCCCGATAGCTCGAGCATTTAAGAGAACAAGTTCCGTATCCTATGTGACCATCATCTCCGTATGACTGGAGTGATACTTCCGTCTTAACATCACACCCAACACACTACGATTCTCAATATACCCAGAATTGGCGTACACAGAACCTGTTAAAGCCCTGGACGACCTCAACTAAAGTATATTGATTGTCGTAAGTATTAGCGGTGCAAGTCTCAGGTTAAGACCAAATACACCTACCCTGATTGCAGACTCCCATAGACACATAGTCATACTACCAATGGGATTCCGCAGGGTCTATCCAGAGCGAAGCTGTTTCCCGTACCGTCGGTAAAACACAACCTCCTATTACACTTGCATTAGTATCCTATACCCAAATATATGAGAACTATGCTGTTGTGCCCTCACAACGTGCACAAGTGTAATACTAGTCTTTTACGTATTTATCGATGTCCAATCTCGATGATACTCTGACTGATACTGTCTCATATCATTCTCTGTCCAGGAACAAATCATAGGGACCTCCTATCATTTATATATCTAGGTGATCTAATCACAAATTAGGGTTGTTCGCGGTGCGGTTCGGGGCGGTTTTTTCATTTTTTACTTCAAACCGCGCGGGTTGGCGGTTTGGGAAATTAAAAAACGAAACCGCAAATTTGATAAGGAAAACCGCGGCGGTTCGGGTTGGCGGTTTAGCGGTTTGGGCGGTTCGGGTCGGCGATTTGGATTATAAATTTTTTACGAAAATTTTATGTGTTTTCACATTATAATTGAAGAAAAAATTACATAATTTTCATTTATTCATTACATATTGTTATATGATCATTAAATATCTTAATTTTCATAGTTAAAGAAGAAGAAAAATATATAATAATATTTAATTTGTACGCGGGTCGGCGGTTTAGGCGGTTCGGGTCGCGGTTCGAGTCAAAATATGTGGTTTGGGCGGTTCGCGGTTTGACATGGGTCAAAACTACACACCGACCCGAAATTTGCGGTTCGATTCGGTGCGGTTCAAAATCATTTTTAATATTTTTTCAAACCGCGCGGTTCGGTTCGGTGCGGTGCGGTTCGATGCAGTTCGCGGTTTGACCCGAAATTATGTTCACCCCTATCACAAATGATAAGAGTGAAATCTCCTTTGTCATATAGTTAATTTGTACAACAACACCATGATCTGTACAAATAGTGACGCTATGGGTCATAATTGTCCAACAATCTCCCACTTGGCCTATAGCCAGTCACTCGAGTGCTTGACACCCGAACTATGTACGGTTGTCTCAAACTGCTGAGAAAAGCTTTCGTCAGCGGATTTGCATGATTATCATCTGATGCGATTTATTCGATCATCACATCGCCACGATGTATGATCCGAACGAATCAGATGAATATCCAAGTACGTATCTGGATCGTTGATGAGACCATTAATTCTTTAGCCTGTGCTGACGCCTAGCTCAGCTGCTAACAGAACTATATCTAATCTAATTAGATTTGTTATTGACCCAAATGGCTTCTATTGCTGCCTCAGCTGCTACAATTAACCCGCATTTGTTGTTTATTCGGTAACAATATCTTGTTTGGAAGATTTCCAGCTCACTGTACCGTTATTCAAACTGTATAGTACCGTTTGCGACTTTTAGTTGTCTTTATCGGTTATAGGAAACTTGCTACAGTGATCCCAGTCATTTCAAGTTCTCATTCTCCATAGACTAAGACAACATCTTTAGTTCTCTAAGATACTAACAGATGTTCTTAACATCAATCCAGTGACCATCACTCGGATTGGCCTGTTTGTGAATCCATATGCTCAAAGCGTATGAGACACCAGGTCGCGTACATTTTTCAATGTACGGTTTCTCGGAGAGTATTTCGAAAGCCAAGCTTTCGCCGATATTTATTTTATGGGAATATCATTTCCAAGAAATGACATATTATCATTATTTTATAGGATAGCCACTGTCAGTGCGCTCCCACTAACCCTCTTACATACACAAGAATCATTTTCGTTTTGAATTAAATCATACATCATTATGATTACATCAAAACGATAATTCCAAGAACCTAATGCTTGCTTCAATCCAATCATGGATCGAATAACAAGCATGATCCAAATGGATTTACCATGGAAACATGTAAAAGGTTGAATCGTAATCAACACAATGTTGATAACGATACCTTTCCGCTAAAAGCCTAGTTTCATACGTTGGTATGTTGCAATCCATGTATGTCTTCCTTGAAGACTTATAGTACCAGTAGGCACAATGCCTTGTGGTACATCAACTAGTATCCAAACTGGTTGATTTACATGGAATCCATTTCGGATTGTATGGCACTTTGCCATAATAGGGAGTCGATACCTTGTATCACTTCCTCATACGTAGTCAGTCGGTATTCCTCAATAAGATAGACATCTCTATGAGGTTAGATCAGAAACCCATACCCCAGGTTGTTTTCTGATTCTGTCCGACCTACGCGGTTCTTGTGTATTCGAAGATTATTGGTAGAGTTTCATCCTTGATGAACTATTTATGTTCCATTAAGATTCGGTGCCTTGGACAGTATTACTCCGATTTTCATCGAGTTTTACTATCCTCCCACTTACCACTGCATATCGGTATTCCTTTTCAAGAAAACCGCATGGTGAGCAACAATCTAATTTTTCTCTTGTGAGGTGTATAAGTACAATACTTATGGTATCCCTAGGATATCCTACATTTGGCATTTATCCAATTTGGGTTCTTGTTTGGTATCATCCAAACATATGCCTAGCATACCCAAGTCTACAGGAATGTGAAACCCGGTTTCTTTCCCGTTCATATCTAATATGAGATCTGTCAAACAGATATTATGGAACCTTATTCAAAATAAGTTCTTGCACTGGTTAAAGCTTATCCGTTGAAGGAAATGGTAGCTCAGAGCGACTCGTGATTAACCTTATCATGTCTAACAAAATTCGGTTAATCCTGTTCGGACACACCGTCAAACTGACGTGTTCTAGGAGGAGTCCTCATTGAAAGTATACTATACTCTTTCAAGTATACGAGAAACTTATTGCTTAAGTATTTCCATTACGGTCTTACCGTGACGGTTTAATACTTTAGCCGATCTGTTTGTCTATTTCGTGTCGAAACTGTGAAAGTTTCCGATTTGTGTTTCAAAAGAAATACATAACCATACGCGATGTCACATCCGTAAAGGTCACGAAATATTCATATCCACATCTAGCCTAGCTAGACATGGGCCCACTGCTTCACTATGAACTAGGGTTAACAGATCAGTGGCACTGGCACTTTGCCCAATAAACTAGATTCGTAGACTTTATTTGAATAGAATCAAATCAGTCCTAGTACCCACTCCTTGAAAGTGTGGATATACGATTCTTGTTTAATAGTGTCCCTGCCAACTATGCCACAATTAGTTTCTTCACTGATCAATTGTCATATAGTATATTTGAGATATTATTTATATTCAAAATATAAATTCTGTTATTCACATCTAATGTGTTTATCTTAATATCATCTTTATAAAATAAAACACTTTAGTGTTCTAGAATATAAAGGTTCACCCGCAGCGGGTCAAACACTGATATAAAGATAATTTATCTAGTCAAACTAGTTACATTATAATAGTTTCCTAATTTAAGCACATACCCGAAGGTAGTTCCTAAATTCAGGTATCTACGGTTAAAACATCGACTTTCGTCCCGTTTTCAATTCGCAGATAAATCTCTATTGAAGTCAGTATCCTATTCAAAATAGATTCTGAACATCAATATATATTTATGTATCACACTAAGTATCTAAAATCCAATTTTAATACTAGTTGTGAACATAATGTTGACAAACATATTTGAAGTCAGAGCCTTGCTCGTCTTCAATTCCTTCTTGGGATATGTCCTTTTATCTTCCTAGAAGATTATAATGATTTTGCCTTTGCCTTTTTCCACATTCTAGTAGCCTTTGGCCAAGCCTCGGGTTTCTAGAATATCGAAGTAAGGTGCGCCTTGCGCTTTTTGCCTAATTGCAAACTTTGACTTTGTCTCCTTGAGAATATTCATTAATTCTCCAAGAATTATTTATTGCAATTTGGTATTTCAAAGATCTAAAATGGATCCATGAAAATCCTTCAATTTCATTTATCATACTTTAAGGATCTAATCCTTAGTTCTGATTCAGAAATTAAGGAGTCTACTTGACAAGTATAATGGATTAAGCACTACATGAATATTCCAAATATCATGTTCCACTTATTTGCTTAACTCCGGGCTTTAGGCCTAATTTGTTATTTTATTAAATAAAGTAACTTATTAATTTTCTAGGACCATCCTGAAATTATTCCCAATTTGAAAATTAGACCATTTAAACACATTTTCCCCAGGATTATGTTTTAAATGCCAATCTTTCAATATTATCTTGATTCTAATAATCCAACTATTTAATCAACGATTTGTGGTACTTGTATTATATTGATTATTATAGTCCAACTATACAATCAAATATAATTTAAATCAATTAACCTCAATTACATTGATTACTATAATCCAATTAAAAAATCAACTGTAAATCGAAATTAATTAATTCAAATATATTGATTACTATAATCCAATTATATAATCAACTATAACACAGTCCAACTGTTTATTTAAAACAACAATTTAAATATTAGTCCAACTAATATTTGATTTAACGACGAAATAATTTGTGATTGAGCGCGTATGGCGAGTAATTGAACGAGTATTGCAAATTCAATTCTTGCCTCCCACTATTTTTCGGCGAGCCTCTAACCCTCTGTCGAGTACTCGGGAAACCGTGTTTCCTAGTGGGCTAGGATCCCGTTAAATATCACACAATCTTGACTTTGGCCAACAAATTGTATGATAATTAACTAGGTAGATCTCTAAGATCAATTGGATCCAATCCAATTCCAAGATCCGGTAGGGGGACATCCAAGTCCGAAACATATATCTTATATATGCCAATAGATCCAATGTATTACCTAACCTTTTTCCTCTGAATCAATTAAGCCTTGGCTTTGGCACAACAAACTTAGTGATCCCAGTCAAGCGCGACCCATTGACCATGGAAAGCTTCGTAATCAATGTCGATGGACAAGAAGTGGTCTTGACTTTGGCCAACAAACCACAACTTGGACAAGACACTGATATGGAACAAAGCCTTCGTGATTCAAACATATCTTTGACAGACAAAGGCCTTGACTTTGGCCAATAAACCAATGCCGTCTCGGATCTTGAGTGAGAATCACTCAATGGAAGGAAATACGCTTAATATTGAACGAGGGTTTTTCGCGTGCAAATTGGCAACCAATTTATTATCTTTGTTAAGGTCTCATCATCATACACCTTTAAACATGCATTCTAAACACATAATACAGCGCATATGAATAAAATAATAATGATATGCGGATGGATACCTTACATTGATCCTAGATCAAATCTCTCTTTCTCTCTCCAGCTAGCACAACTATTTCTTATACCCGTTACACTACACTTCTAAAGAAACCTCATTTACATTGAGGGGAATATGTGAGAAGAGAATACAAAGAGTATAGAGGTGATAAGGCTGGACACGCAGGTCCAATTAATAAATCAAATTTATTACAATTTCCAAAATTTTCCCACCCGACTAATATCCATCCGATATACATTATTCATGCATCGCAACCATGTATTCACACAAGCATGTTATCAATCAATCTAATCCAATTAATTAATCTGAAATTAGTGATCATCCAATGTTCAAACAACTATTTGATTTTTTTGCTCGAGTCAAACTCGTTTTGCGAATAAGTATTCAAAGTACGAATTCTTGAATTAAATTAAACTACAGAATTAAATCCAATTTAATACGCATTTAATTCTAATTCACTATTTAATTCCAAATTAAATATTACACTTTTATTAACGAACCTTTACGACTTAAATTCCAAATTTAATCGCAACGGGTCTCAAAGCCCGATTAACATCTAATGTTTATTTAATTAAAGTCCAATGGGCTTTTAATTAATTTCTTTAAGGTGTGGACTTTTGGTCAACTCGGGTCAAACCGAATAACCAAAATCTAATCCGGGATTTACCCCATAAGCCCAGAAATTAATTTTGGCCCATTAGGCCCAATTAAATAATTAAGGTCCACTAAGTAATAATTGGACTTTATGGATGCGGTTTTGGGCCCAATTGGATCCAACCAAATTGACCTAAACCTAACTTGGTACAACCAAGCCCAAAAGCCCAATTACAACCTATAAGGCCCAATTTCCAAAAACAAGCCCAATTAATTAACTTATAAAATTCCAAATTCCATAATTAATTAACCTAAATGTAATACAAAATTAATCACCCAATTAATATTTCTAAAACATCAATTAGCCTAATTAATCATTCACTTTAACAACACATAGTGTCAAACACAATTCAATCAAAATCAAACCCATTTTACATGCTTCTTTATTCTCGGTAATTAGGGGTTTTTTTTCAATCCGATTCGGTTTCAATCCAATTGAATCCACAATCATCATTTCCCAAATCAATAAACTCATCCAATGAATCAAAATAAAAAAACACAATGAATTTCAATTTATCAAAGAATTCGGCCAAGCCATAATTTGGGGAAAAATTATCCAATTCAAAATTCAATCCAATTAAACCTCAAATCAACATTACCCACTTGTTTTAAGTCATCCAATGATCAAACAAACAAAAAATTACCAAGACATTAGGGCTTATAATTTTCGGTCATCCCAAAAATTTGGGGAAAAATGGATCCAATCCAATTTCATGAAATTGATCATGCACAACTTCAATTAATCAACATACAAGCATACTTAATCAATCAATTTAACCAAATCATTCTTCAATTGATTTTACCCAATTTCAAACCCTAACTTTTTCATGCTTGATGAAAGCTCAAGATACCATTGTTGGTTTCTATATTAGGTCCCAAGATCATGAAATCAAGCAATGAAACAAATGAATACACATCAAAGGAGGTGCGGAATATACTCAGATTGACCGGATCTTGCGACGCGAAGAACAAAACCATTTCTTCCTCCATGTTGAAGCTCGGAAGTGAGCATATGGAGCAGTGAGCTGCTCGGTTTCACTGGTTTTTGTCCCTCCAAAATTCGGCCATTGATGAACACCATGGAAGCTCCAAGCTCCAAGCTCCAAAATCGATTCCAAGCTCAAGTGTTTGTTTCCCTATCACCTATGTATAACTCAAGTGTGTGCTAGCACCACATCTTCTTCCTTGCTTCTCATAGATTCGGTCACAACCAGAAATTTTAGAGAAGAAACGGTTCCAAACCGTGAAAAAGGAGGGAAAAGAGAGGGATATGAGAAAACGTAAAGTGAGGAGAGAGAGAGATTATTGAAAAATAAAATTGTAAAATGCTTTTATAATTTCCCAAATTAATAAAGCATTTACCATTTTATATTTTCAAAAACAAAAGTCGAAAGCAAAAAGCAAAAAGTTCTTTTCAACTACTACATCAATCAATCAAATTGTCACATCACTCAAAGTGACATGTGATTTGACGCTTGATGTGAATAACGATTTGACGCTCGATTTGACTTGCGTGCCGCACTCGAATTCGAAATACGAATGCGCTCGCAAATAATCCCGGGCTCGGGTTCGCTAATTCTAAATTAACGAATTTTCCGTCGCGACGTAATTGAACGATTACGCCTAGCGAAATAACTATTCACGTCGCTAACGAATTAATTCTAAATTAATTCGTTCGCCCGAATTAAAATCTAATTTTAATTCCGCGTCGAAGTCCAATTTCGCATAATATATCGAATATATTATTTTATCGATTAATTCCAAATTAATCGTTCTCTCTCTTTTATTAATATTTTATCCCAGATAAAATATCTCTGTAATTAATCCCAGATTAATTTTCTCTCTCTCTTCTAATTAATCCCAGATTAATAAAGTGCGAGTCATACATCATCGGTGAATCTTCAGGAAGCGACCCATGAGATCCCCGGATATGTTGGCAGTAATTACGGTTGTCGGACTATCCGAACATGTAAGTACCTAGTACTACGTTTGTACCGATTTACAAGACAAGGTTGGCTTCTAGCAAAGCGCCATGCCTACCCAATTCTCCAGAAATATCCTTATAGGAATATTAGATCTATATCAAACGTAGTATACCGTAGTATTGTGTATTTCGATCTAGCATCGGATGATCACGTGCAAGGCCTGGGGCTGGAATTGTGTCTGCCCTGTACGAAGCACATATCGGATGTCTGGCAACTAATCTCTATAATCGGATATACATGACCTTGTCATAATATCCCGATAGCTCGAGCATTTAAGAGAACAAGTTCTATATCCTATGTGACCATCATCTCCGTATGACTGGAGTGATACTTCCGTCTTAACATCACACCCAACACACTACGATTCTCAATATACCCAGAATTGGCGTACACAGAACCTGTTAAAGCCCTGGACGACCTCAACTAAAGTATATTGATTGTCGTAAGTATTAGCGGTGCAAGTCTCAGGTTAAGACCAAATACACCTACCCTGATTGCAGACTCCCATAGACACATAGTCATACTACCAATGAGATTCCGCGAGGTATATCCAGAGCGAAGCTGTTTCCCGTACCGTCGGTAAAACACAACCTCCTATTACACTTGCATGAGTATCATATACCCAAATATATGAGAACTATGCTGTTGTGCCCTCACAACGTGCACAAGTGTAATACTAGTCTTTTACGTATTTATCGATGTCCAATCTCGATAATACTCTGACTAGGGATATTTAATGATTTATCCTTCGTGGACTGATACTGTCTCATATCATTCTCTGTCCATGAACAAATCATAGGGACCTCTTATCATTTATATATCTAGGTGATCTAATCACAAATGATAAGAGTGCAATCTCCTTTGTCACATAGTTAATTTGTACAACAACACCATTATCTGTACAAATAGTGACGCTATGGGTCATAATTGTCCAACACGGACCGTGGTGGAGAATACTTAAGCAATGAGTTTCTTGATTACTTGAAAGAGTATGGTATTCTTTCACAGTGGACTCCTCCCGGAACACCTCAATTAAACAGTGTGTCCAAACGGAGAAACCAAACTTTGTTGGACATGGTAAGGTCTATGATGAGTCGCACTGAGCTACCAATTTCCTTCTGGAGATATGCATTGAACAGTGCAATACTTATTTTGAATAAAGTTCCGTCAAAGTCTGTTCAACAGACTCCATATGAAATATGGACAGGAAAGAACCCGGGTTTCTCATTCCTGAAGATTTGGGGATGCTGGGCATACGTTAAACGTTTGGATGGTATCAAACTAGAACCCAAATCGGATAAGTGTCTATTTATAGGTTATCCTAGGGAAACCAAAGGATATTACTTCTACCACCCACAAGAGAACAAGGTATTTGTTGCTCTACATGCGGTTTTCCTTGAAAAGGAATTCCTAAATGCAGTGGTAAGTGGGAGGAAAGTAGAACTCGATGAAAATCGGAGTGATACTGTTCCTGGCACCGATTCCTTATCGGAACACGAACAGTTCATCAGGGATGAGACTGTACCACAATCTTCTAATACACAAGAACCGCGTAGGTCAGAGAGAGTTAGAAAACAACCAGAGAGGTATGGGTTTCTGATCTCACCTCACGTAGATATTAATCTTATTGAGGATAATGAGCCGGCTACATATGAGGAAGCGATACAAGATATCGACTCCGCTTTATGGCAAGAAGCCATGAAGTCCAAAATGGATTCCATGTATACCAACCAAGTTTGGACACTGGTTGATGCACCAGAAGGAGTAAAGCCTATTGGTTGCAAATGGGTCTTCAAGAAGAAGACTGACATGGATGGCAACATACAAACATACAAAGCTAGGCCTGTAGCTAAAGGGTATCGTCAACGACATGATGTCGATTACGACGAAACTTTTTCACCTGTTGCCATTATTAAATCATTCGGATAATGCTTGCTATTACTGCATATTTCGATTATGAAATATGGCAGATGGACGTCAAAACCGCTTCCTTAACGAAAACCTTTTCGAGGATGTTTATATGCAACAGCCTGACAGTTTTGTCGTAACAAAACATGCAAACCAGGTTTGCAAGTTAAATCGATCCATTTATGGATTGAAGCAATCATCGCGTTCTTGGAACCAATGTTTTGATGAGATCATAAAAGAATATGATTTCGTTCAAAACGAGGATGATCATTGTGTATATAAAAAGGTTAGTGGGAGCGCACTGATATTCAATATCCTTTACTTTGATGATGTATTGCTTATTGGCAATGACATTCCCATGCTACAATCGGTGAAAGCTTGGCTTTCATTAAAATTCTCCATGAAAGATCTGGGAGAAGCAGCCTTTATTCTGGGAATAAAGATCTACCGGGATAGATCTAGAAAACGGCTTGGACTCTCACAGAGCACATACATTGACAAAGTGTTGAAGAGATTCAACATGGATCAGTCTAAGAGGGGATTGTTGCTAGTGTCACATGGCGTCACTCTATCTAAGGACATGTGTCATAAAACTCAAGATGAGAGAGACAACATGAGTCGTATTCCGTTTGCTTCTGCAGTTGGATCGATCATGTATGCCATGATATGTACGCGACCTGATGTCTCGTATGCTTTGAGCATATGTAGTCGCTATCAGGCCGATCCAGGTGATGGTCACTGGGTTGCGGTTAAGAACATCCTTAAGTATTTTAGACGAACTAAGGATGCTTTCTTAATCTATGGATATGGAGAACTTGAGGTAACTGGGTTTTTCGATGCAAGTTTCCAAACCAATAAAGACGACTGTAAGTCGCAATCTGGGTACATATTTTTTTTGAACAACGGAACAGTGAGCTGGAAGTCTTCCAAGCAAGAGACTGTTGCCGATTCAACAACAGAAGTGAAATACATCGCTGTAGCTGAGGCAGCAAAAGAGGCAGTTTGCATCTGTAAATTCCTAATTGGATTAGGAGTAGTTCCGTTAGCAGCTGAGCCCGTTCCTTCGTATTGTGACAATAACGGGGCTATAACGCAAGCTAAGGAACCACGGTCTCATCAACGATCCAAGCATGTATTTCGACATTTCCATCTGATTCGTGAGATCATACATCGTGGCGATGTGAAGATCGTGAAGGTCACATCAGATGACAACATTCCAGATCCGCTGACGAAGGCTATTCCTCAGCAAAAATTTGAGCGACATGTACATAGTTCATGTGTTAGATACTTGAGTGATTGGCTATAGGCCAAGTGGGAGATTGTTGGACAACTATGACCCATAGCATCACTATTTGTAAAAGTCATTGTGGTTTTTGTACCAATTAACTATGTGACAAAGGAAATTGCTATTTTATCATTTTATAATTAGATTACTTGAATATATAAATGATAAAAGTCCTTATGATTTGTTCCGGATTAATAAGATATGAGACAATATCAATCCACTAAGGGTTTAATCATTAAATATCCCTAGTCGTAGTATTATCGAGACTGAACATCGATAATACGGAATAGACTAGTGTTACACTTGTGCGCTTTATGGAAGCGTAACAACATAGTTCTCATATATTTGGGTATTGGATACTCATGCAAGTGTAATATGAGGTTATGTTTACCGATGGTATGGAAACAGCTTCGCTATGGATAGACCCCTCAGAATCCCATTGGTAGTATGACTATGTATCTATAGGAATCCGAATCCGGGTAGGTGTATTTGGTCTTAACCTGAGACTTGCATCGCTAATACTTGCGACAATCAGTACGCTTTGGTTTTGGTCGTCCGGGACTTTAACAGGTTCTGTGTATGCCTCTTCTGGGTTTATTGAGAATCGTAGTGTATTGGGTGTGATGTCAGGATGGAAGTATCACTTCAGTCATATGGAGATGATGATCACACAGGGATACAGAACTGATATTCTAATATGTTGCAACTATCGGGATAATATGACAAGGTCATGATTATCTGATTAAAGAGACTAGTTGATTGTGATCCGATATATGCTTCGTACGGGGCATACACAATTCCAGCCCCAGGCCTAGCATGTGACATCTGATACTGGATCATAATACGCAATATTTGGTATACTACACTTGATATAGATTATGTATTCCTTAAAAGAATATTTCTAGAGAATTGGGTAGGCACGATACTTGCTAGAAGCCAACCATGTCTTGTAAATCGGTAAGAACGTGGTACCGGGTACGGACGTGTTCGAATAGTCCGACAATCGAATTTACTACCAACATATCCAAGAATCTCATGGGCCGCTTACCAAAGATTCACCGATGACGTTTGACTCGAGCAAAATTAATCTAGGATTAATTATAAGAGAGAGAAAATTAATCTATGATTAATTACGGCAAGAATTTATCTGGGATAAAATTCGATTAAGAGAGAGAGAACGATTAATTTGGAATTAATCGATTAAATAATATATTCGATATATTAATTGAAATTAGATTTCAAAGCGGAATTAAAATTGGATTTTAATTCGGGCGAGCGAATTAATTTAGAATTAATTCGTAAGCGATTTTAGTAATAATGTCGCAACGATAAATTCGTTAATTCGAAATTAAACGAACCCGAGCCCGAGTGAAGTTGCGCGTTGAGATTATTCGACGGAAATTCAGAATTTACAAGTGGTGGGACCCACTTGACTTACATCACACTTTTGACTAGTGATGGAAGTTGTTGATGGTAGAGTGTAAATCTTGCTTTGCTTGTTTTTCACTCAACAAATGCTCAACACACTTTGTATTTTTTTAATCATTTGGAATGACTAATACCAACTTGGTTTTTGGTATTTGGTAATTGATTTTTAGAAAATCAAAAATCAACAAAAATTGAAATAGCTCTCTCTCTCTCTCTCTCCCTCATTGCCGAAACTTCCTCTTCCTCCCTTAGAAATTTTGTTTCAAAATTTCTTCATTGCTAGCACAAAAAGGAGTCATTCAAGGTGTTAGGGAAACTAATCCCAAGAGTTTGGAACACACTTTGGAAGCTTGGAGCTCAACATTCATACAAAAGGATTAAAAAGTTTTGAACTTCCAACATCCTACGAAACCAATTAATGTAAGTTTTTCCGTAACTTTGTTGACTATTCACACTAATTTCTACTTTGATGATCCTTGGCATGTTCTAGGAACCCAACATATCATTATCTTTATGCTAAATATTCATCTCTAGCTAAAAAAGTCGAGGCATTAGAAATGAGGAAAAATGATCATGTCATGTCAATTCAAGAAGTAGCTTATCAAATCTGTAATTCAAATGAACATGTCACACAAGTTTGCCCAACTTTACCAGCCCTACAAGAATGTCTCCACGACCAAGTCAGTTCCATAAACACATTCAAGAGACCAAATCAAAACCCATACTCCCAAACCTATAATTCTGGTTGGAGAAACCATCCAAACTTCAATTGGAAGAATGATAACCAAGCACAACCATCGCAACAACCACCCCAGGTACACCGAAATTTTCAAAATTCCCAGAGTTATGCACCATATGTCCCACCATCTCGGAAAACCTTTGAGGATACCTTGCATGCATTCATTGAGAAACAGGAAGCCATAAATAACCAAATGTTCAAACATTGATTGATTTGAAAGATACCTTCTCCAAAATCACATCTGTACTGACCATTAATGAGAAAAGAAAGTTTCCTACCCAACCACAATTAAATCCAAATAGTCATCAAAACCCTCATTAGGGTAGTTCTAGAAGTCAATACATAGACCATGTCAAATATGTTATTACTCTTCGCAGTGGTAAGGTCATCCACAAACTTATTCTCGAACCTCGCGAAACTGAAAATAAATCAGATTCATAGGGTAAGGAAGAGGTTGATGAACCATAACCCGTCGTTGATGATAAAAATTTCTCTCATGTAACTCCATTTCTCAAGACATTAAAAACAAATAAATTGAACAATTTGTTGGGGTTTTGGCGCGGGAGCAGCGGAGGCTCGCGGTTTGGGTGAAATCGTAATTTTAAAACTTTTAAATTATGAAATAATTATTCAATATCTAATATGAATAATTCATTCATATTTCACCTAAACAAATTTATTCGATATCAAATAACGACATAAATAGTTAAGAAACATCACAAAACTTTTACGAAAATATTTTTCCGTAAAATGGCATAAAACACATTTTTGACTGAACCGACTACCCAACGCACATGGGGGCTGCCTAGGTCAGCCCCAACAGTGCTAGGGCAGTTCATGGGCAGCTCGAACAGTGACCAATTCACTGTTTGGGCAGCCGTCATCCGGTTGGCTACCCATATATGCCGTTTTCACCGTTTTCACTTATTTCAACTCCGAAATAATTTCCGGAAATTGTTCCAACACCAAAAACACTTCCAATACATTCATATGACATATTTTTCATCACCAAATACACAATATTTCCAGATCTGATCCAGAAGTAAAATATATCAAATTTTCATGCTTAAAATCCAATTTTCCAACATTAATCTAATTAATCTTAACACCAACCAAAGTCACCACAAATGAACCACCCAAGAAAAATTCTAGGCATTAAAAGAGTGGTCATAACACTCTAGAATAGCAACATATCATCAAATGATCAAATTGAATAAATATTACAATAATATCATCCAATTCTACTTCACACATGCTTAACACTTCCAAATCCATCTTCCAACACCAAAAGCCCCAATTTTAACAAGTAAAGAAAACCCTAGAACTATTCTAGGAACACAAGAACAAGAAACTAAATTTTAAACTCAAGAATATTAAAGATTACATTTTAATCTCCAATTTTCCTAAGCTTTTTCTTGTTTTTGCTTCACTTTCAATCTTGAATCATCAAACAACTTTGAAACCTTTTTCTTTTGAAAGTCACGGCCAAGGAAGATGAATGAATAAGAAACAATTTTTTTTTAGTTTAAAAATACCCATGACCGACTCTACAAGGGTACATTGGTCATTTTAGTAATTTAAATCAATTAAATATAATTAAACTTTATGTTAACAAATCAAATTCGCACACCTAAAGTTTAATTAAATCATGCCACATGTAACCAATTATAATTAAACATTTATCATAACTATTATGAATAAAAGTTTATCATTTAATTATTTAAATATTTAACATTTAAATATCTAAATAATTAATTAATATAATTTTTATTATATATGTATTTTTATTTACATTAAATAACAAATACATATATTTATGACATGTGTCAAAAACTCATTTGAAAAATAATTAATATGTATCAAATCTAATTTTGTATCAAATACAAATACACAATAATTATAAATTGACCAAAATCCCTTAAAACATGTGTTTTCGTTTAACCGATTAAACGATTCGAATTAACTCATTTATTCCGATGACGTATTATGAATAACCTGTATTATTCATAATGCGTTGCCCAAGTGCTCAACGAGTACACTTCATATTATGGGACTCTCTAAGTTTAGGTTTATCCGTCACGAAATCCAATTTCGTGTCCATAATTCACCCACTCATGAATTATGATGACCACAAATAATCTTGCTAAACTATAAAAGTCGAGGTCACTGCATACATATAATCCCTCCATCACAGGCTATCCATATTATACGTGGAATATAGATAAGAACGTCAAATCCTTATGGTATAATATAGTCGAGACTTTCAAATTTACGATCTCTAAATAACACTGGAAACTTACTTCCGAAGTTATACCACGGCCTTGGATTTACTAGATCGCAAACATGTGTAGGATACCTATGCTCTGTACACAGGACTGACAGATTCTATCTTGATACACACTGGATATCATGAGCATCAGTCCACACCCAACGAACATGCGGAGGTCTGATCTGAATAGATCGGTGACGTGACTGCCATAAAAGTGTGGAGGATAACTCATATATCCACTGTGGTATCTCAAGTCGAAGGACCACTATGCTCACTCAACTCGAGAAGATTCATATTGACGTTGGTGTACCATTTATTAGGAAATCTTCAGTGAGTCGTTCAGTGTTTATCAAATAAACACCTACATGTCTATACGAGTCTCCCGAGACTCATGATTCATTGGGATAAACCATCAGACCAAGTCACGATATACGGTATGTACTGGTCTCAGCGGATTTTACTAACCGAGCCGTGTTAGTAAATCTTGACCAGGAACTTTATTTAAGGATATACAACTTATAATAACGCTTCCCAATGTCAATTACAAACTACGTTGTAACTGCACACTACATTGTAAATCCTAGGGTGTTTGTATAATATACACGTATCACTAAATCAGATTTAGTTTCAATATAATCTTAATCAGATATCTAATCGTAATTAGATTGAATATGTATATAAGAGGTGCTACCATTAAATAAGTAATATTATGGAAAAAGGAATTGTTTGTATTCATGAATCAGCCATAAATACGATCCGGATTGGCACTCCGAGCACCAATCCTAACACCATTCCCCAGAGATATATGAAATATTCAAACAGGTAAAGATCAATATTCATTTGTTAGATGCCATCCAATAGATACTATCTTATGTCAAATATCTGAACGACTTGGGCACCGTTAAAGGGAAACATCAGGTAAGAAAGAAAGCTTTTCTACCTGAACAAGTAAGTTCCATTCTCTCAACCAATAATGCATTAAAATACAAGGATCCTGGTTGTCCAACTATTTCATGTATTATTGGAAATCAAAAAATTGAACATGTTTTGCCTGATCTTGGAGCCAGTGTCAGTTTGTTTCCATTTTCGGTTTACCAACAACTTAATATTGGTGAGTTAAAACCAACATCAACAACTCTTTTACTTGCAGATAGATGAGTCAAGGTACCGAAGTAATTGTGGAAGACATGTTATTACAAGTCGATAAATTCATATATCTTGTGGATTTTATTGTCTTGGAAATATAACATGTAACAGACAGTTATAAGCCAATTCTTGTAATACTTGGTCGCCCATTTTTAGCAACAGCTATCACATTAATTAATTACAAGAATGAAATCATGAATTATCTTTTGGCAATATGACGTTGGAGTTTAATGTTTTTAACATATGTAAACAACCATATGACGGTGACAATGAAAACGAAAGCATGGAACTAATTGAACCAATTTTAGAGGAGAATATTCAGGGGAGTTTAATTATATTACTAATTTTATTGAATCAATTGCGCAATTAGATTCAGATACTCTTAATGATTGTTTTACTTATTCTACATGGGTATTGGAAGAAGATTGAAAGATACAAAATTTGGAGGAACTAGGAACACTGGAAGAAGAAAAACATGAGGAAACACCTAAATTGTAGTTAAAAGCTTTGCCAGAAGGATTGAAGTATGCATTTCTTGAAGATGAACAAACTTACCCTGTGATAATTTATGTTTCACTCACAAGCAATCAAGAAAGTAAGTTGTTAAATGTGTTGAAAGAACATAAACTGGCAATTGGATGGAATTTAAAAGACATAAAAGGCATTAATCCATTGATCTGCACATACAAAATACATTTAGAAGATAATACTAGGACATATCGTCAACCCCAAAGAAGATTAAACCTTCACATGAGAGAAGTGGTAAAAACAGAAGTCCTTAAACTTCTTGATGTAGGCATTATCTACCATATCTCTGATAGTAAGTGGGTAAATCCTACACAAGTTGTACCTAAAAAGTCTGGAATAACTGTTGTAAAAAATGATAAAAGAGAATTAATTCCAACTCGAAGCCCATCTAGTTGGCGTATGTGCATTGACTATAGAAAACTAATTGATGCCACTAGAAAAGATCATTTTCTTTTACCATTTCTCGATCAAATTTTGGAAAGAGTATCAGGACATCCATACTATTATTTTCTTGATGGTTACTCAGGTTATTATCAAATTCCCATTGCTTAGAATATCAGGAAAAGACCACATTCACATGTCCCTTTGGAACATTTCCATTTAGGAAAATACATTTTAGACTTTGTAATGCACCAGCAACATTCCAACGATGAATGTTAAGCATATTTAGTGACATGGTTGAACACTGTTTAGAGGTTTTTATGGATGATATAACTGTTTTTGGGAACTCATTTGATAATTGCTTGAATAATTTGGAAAATATTTTGAAAAGATATGAAGAAAAATGACTTGTGTTAAACTGGGAAAAATACCATTTCATGACTAATTCGGGAATTATTTTGGGGCACATTGTGTCATCTAAAGGTATTGAGGTTGACAAGGTAAAAATATAGGTAATCTCTAAATTACCACCACCAAAAACAGTCTGAGAAATTTGTTATTTCTTAAGACATGCATGATTTTATATGAGGTTCATAAAAAAACTTGAGTACCATATCCAGACCCTTGTGTAACCTCTTATTAAAAGATGCAACATTTGAATGGACAGAAGAATGTCAAAAATCATTTGAAAAGATTATCAATCTTTTGACTTCTGCTCCTATCATACAATCCTCTGATTGGTCTTTGCCTTTTAAGCTAATGTGTGATGCCAGTGATTATGAAGTTGGCGCAGTATTTGGATAGAGAAATGGAGGTAAGCCGTATGTAATTTATTACGCAAGTAGAACGTTAAACAGTGCACAAATGAATTATATTACTAGGAAAAAAGAACTACTTGCTGTAATATTTGCAATGGATAAATTTCGATTATATTTAATTGGTTAATCAACCGTTGTTTATTCTGACCATGCTGTTGTTAGATATTTGATGTCTAAAAGGGATGCAAAGCCAAGATTACTACGATAGATTTTGTTGCTTCAAGAATTCAATCTCACAATCAAGGACAAGAAAAGAGCAGAGAATGTAGTCACATATCATTTATCGAGACTCACAAAGAGTCATCAATTGACACAACTCCTATCAATGACTATTTTCCTGATGAATTTTTAATTTCTGTAAATATAATACCTTGGTATGCTAATATTGTCATTTTTCTTGCAACATGAAAAATACCTCCAGATTGGAGCCATCAAGATAAAAAGAAATTTTTGACCGAAGTTAAAAGATTCTATTGTGACGATCTATATCTGCTCAAGTACTGCCCTGATCAAATTTTTTGATGATGCATACTAGACAATGAGATACGTGGTGTTATTCAGTTTTGTCATTTAGAAGCATGTTGAGGTCATTTCTCATCTAAGAAAACATTGCAAAAATCTTGCAGTGTGGATTTTATTGGCCCACCATTTTTTAAGACACCAATGTTTTTTTGCAAAACTTGTGAAAATTATCAAAAGTTGGGATCCATTTCAAAAATAAAAATGATTCCTTTAAATCGCATCATTGTCATCAAAATCTTTGATTGTTGGGGGGATAGATTTCTTGGGTCTATTTCCACCGTCATTTGGATTTTTATATATTTTAGTTGCAATCGATTATGTCTCAAAATGGGTTGAGGCGATTCCTTGTCGAAACAATGATCACAAAACTGTGATTAAATTCTTAAAAGAAAATATTTTAAGTCGATTTGGAATCATTCATGCCATTATAAGTGATGAAGGTAAACACTTTTGTAACAGACCTTTTGAGTCCTTAATGAAAAAGTATGGAGTTACACATAAATTTTCTACCTTCTATCACCCTCAAACAAATGGTCAAGTTGAACTAGCAAATAGGGAAATCAAATAAATTTTGGAAAAAACGGTCAACTCAAATCGCAAAGATTGGTCTCTTCGACTAACTGATGCACTTTGGGCATACCGAACAACTTTCAAAACATCTTTGTGAATGTCTCCCTATCGTCTAGTTTATGGAAAACCTTGTCATCTGCCTATAGAACTTGAGCCTAAGGCATATTGGGCTATGAAAGCATTCAATTCAGACATTGAAAATACTAGTCATGAACTTAAACTGTAATTACATGAGCTTGAAGAGTTAAGGAATGATTCATACGAGAATGCGAAAATTCTTAAAGCTAAAACTAAGGCCTTTCATGATAGTCGAATTTCACGAAAAATATTTGAAATTGGTCAAAAAGTTTTACTTTATAATTCTTGTCTTGACTTATTTCCTGGAAAATTGAAATCTAAATGGAATGATCCATTTATTGTGAAACACGTTTACCCATATGGAGCTATTGACATTGAGAATCCTAGGGATGGTGATGTATTTAAAGTGAATAGACAGCGTCTGAAACCATTTTTGGAGTGTTCAAATTTTCAAGAATCTCTTTTCCTTTCAAACCCAGTGTACTGTGATTGATGTATTTATTAGAGTTGGTGCTCAGAGTGCCAATCTGGATCATATTTATGTCCGATTCATCAATATGAATAATTTTTTTTCCATAATATTACTTACTTAATGGTTGCACCTCTTGTTTTATATATATATTCGATCTAATTACAATTAGATTGAAACTAAATCTAATTTAGTGATACATATATATTAGACAAATACCCCATGATTTACAACGTAGTACGCATTTACAACGTAGTTTGTAATTGATATTGGGAAGTGTCACTATAAGTTGTATATTCTCAAATAAAGTTCATGATCAAGATTTACTAACACGGGTTGGTTAGTAAAATCCGTTGAGACCGGTAAATATCGTATATCGTGACTTGGTCCGATGGTTTATCCCAATGATCCATGAGTCTCGGGAGACTCGTATAGACGTGTAGGTGTTTATTTGATAAACACTGAATGACCACTGAAGATTTCCTAATAGATGGTACACCAACGTCAATATGAATCTTCTCGAGTCGAGTAGCATAGTGGTCCTTCGACTTGAGATACCACTGTGGATATATGAGACATCATCCACACTTTGATGGAAGTCACGTCACTGATCTATTTAGATCAGACCTCCGTCTGCTCGTTGGGTATGGACTAATGCTCATGATATCCTGTGAGTATTCGACAGAATCCGCCAGTCCTGTGTACAGGGCATATGTATCTTGAACGTATTTGCGATCTAGTAAATCCTTGGTCGTGGTATACTTCAGAAGCGAGTTCCGAGTGTTATTTAGAGATCATAAATTTTAAAGTGGACTATATTATACCTTAGGGATTCAACATTCATATCTATATCAACGGTATAATATTAATAGCCTATGACAGAGAGATTATACGTATACGATGACCTCAACGGCTTTATCGGGTGAGTTTCGGGCTTACCGGGTGTCCTCTATCCAAACAGTGAATTGGTCACTGTTCAGGTAGCCTATGAACTGCCCAAGTACTATTTGGGTTGACCTGGGCAGCCCCATGTGTATTTGTTGGTTGGTTCGGACAAAAATGCATTTTATGCTATTTTGCGAAAAAATATTTTTGTAAAAGTTTCGTGGTGTTTCTAAGTTATTTATGTCATTATTTGATATTGAATAAATATGTTTAGGTGAAATATGAATGAATTATTCATTTGGATATTGAATAATTTATTCGGTAAGTTTTAAAATTTTTTAAAGTTACGATTTCGCCTGAACAGCGCTTTCGCCACGCCTGACCCCGAGAAAATTCATATCAGAGCGAGTCTGATCGTACATCCATTACATTTGTCATACTTGATATATGATATATAATCCAATTTTGATATTTTCACATGCTTGTAATCTAGATGTTTCTTGATTTTTCGGTTCTACGCTAATGGGAAAACGTAACTGAGATTTAATGGTTAAGTTAAATTATATTTTCTAGGGTATAATTAAATTATTGAGAAATTGATCTAGATTAAATATCTGCATTTGATATAGAGTTATAACCCTCTTTAAGAATATCCCCGCTTAAATAAGGCCTTAAAGTGGCTAGTATTAGGAATACTTATTTCTTAGTCCCCCTTGTCGGTATGGATGCAAATGTTTTCTTGATGTTGTAGGTGTATCGTGCCAAAGTGTGCTGTTATGGCTGATGGTAGTTCATTTACGCCGGTAGAACTTATATGATAAGAGACAAATTCAAGTGAAAGTGGAAATCCTTAACGTGCCAAAGCTGTCAGGACTACATCGGGAACTTGAGTTTGTCACAGACAAGTAAAGCCTTGATACGCCTCCTGTGAACGTGCCAAAGCTGTACCATCCCCAATCCAGGAGATGCTACTGGCAGGGAATATGCCGTATTATCCCCCTGAGCCTTTGACTATCTGTCTGCAATCATCTTAACTGAGCTAATCTCAAATGACTTTCTCATACATTGGGACCATTGCCCTGACTCAACAACATGAAATGCATCTCAAATACTATTAACAGTATACTTAGTAACACTTGCTTTTACAATGATTATCACATAATCAAAGACTAATACGTGACTTCTACTTGACTCTGACTCGACTCCCACTCTCTCTGACTTGAACTGGTGGACTCCATACCCTAGTGACTGCATCAGTATTCGTCCTCCCGAGCTCGTCCTCTGAGAATACCTGCAAAATAAGAAAACTGGAAGTGGGGGGTTAGATCGTTGTACGATCTAAGTGAGTGGACGAAAACTGAAATACTGTTATAAAAATATTTGGTTCTATATCCAAAGTTCAGAAATAGCTTATATGAAAACTTTTTTTCTTTCTGAAAACTCAGGGCTTCTTTATGAAAATCTCGTCTGAACTCTTTCTGTAACAATTATCTTTTCTGAAAGTTTCTTATAAAACTGATGTTTCTGAAAACTTTTCTTTCTAGAAATCTTTTCTGAAATATATATCTGAAACTATTTCTGAAAACTGGTATTTGTCTCTGAAAACCTAACGTATTGATGAGTGGTATTTATATCAATTATTCCCACTCATTTGACCTAATATTTTGTATAGTTTCTTGAGTTTTGTGAACGTTTTGATATGTTTTGTGTTATTTTGTAGATAAATAAAGTTTGGAAAGCATTGGAGGCAATTTGGGGCAAAAACGGACAAAAATGCGTCAACATGGATATTTCGGTCTTAAGCGCGTCACGACGCCAAGCCTTCCGCGTCGCGACGTCTAAAATGCGCCGAACAGTGCTAACGTGCGCCGGGTCCACAAATCAGAATCTGAGAAAAGTTTGACTTTGCTAAAATGCGCCGTGCCACGTGTCACCATCACAGCCGATCTGCTAACATGCGCCGTGACACGTGTCAGCATCCTACGGTGCCGACAGTCATCATCGCCACGTGTCACCACGTCGTCGCCACGTCACTGCCATGTCATCAGCCACGTCAGCAAGTCAACAAGTCAAATTGCCACGTGTCGTGCCACATCATCATCAGCCAATCAGGAAGTGACGCGTGTCGCAATTCTATGGTGCCGACAGTCTCTTTCCCATGTGTCGCCACGTCGTCGCCACGTCACCGCCGCGTCACCGCCACGTCAGCGCCACTTCAGCATCAATTATTGGATATCCTATCCTTATCTGACACGTGGCGGATAAGAATCTCAGCGACCAATCCGAAGCCGCCACGTGTCACAATAATTTAAGCCCAACCACTCTGCCACGTGTCACCTTATCAGCTTATCCAGAATCTTCAAACCAGCGAACCAGAGCGTGCCACGTCGACAAATCTGGCGTCGCGACGCTGAGGACCTGGCGTCGCGACGCTGGATCCTACCCATGCCTATAAATTGAGCTCGAGATTTCAGAATTCAGTGCACCTTCCTCTCTCTTAAATTCTTTCTAAAGAGAGAGTTTCTCTCTCTAGATTCTTTAGTTTTTAGTTTTTTTTTTATTTTTAGTTTTTAGTTTTGTAAATAATTTTAATTACTTTTTGTAATAATAGTAATTTAATTTATACTTTTTACTTTTTACAGTTTTTACTATTTACCATGAGGAGGTAACTTCCCCAGCTAGGGTGAAAGGTAATTTTTTTACTGTTACAATTTAGATTAATCTCCCTTAAATATAATATATTCACTATTTAAAATATTGACTTAAAAAGGATACCGCCAGATTGGTCGGTTGGTAATTCATTTTAATCTGGTTTAAACCTGACTAATAAAGGATACCGCCAGATTGGTCGGTTGGCAATTTAATTTTGATTCCGCCTTTATGGCTGGTTGGACTTAATTTGACTTAATCAGGTTACCGCCTATATGGCTGGTTGGAGAAAGAATCACAAGTTTATATATTATTTTATGGGAGATATCTAAATTAGTAGTAGTAAAAGTAATTCCTTTTACCTTAGCATTTTATTTTATTTTACTTTTCAGTTTTACTTTATGTCTTTTACTTTTCAGTATTTTTACTTTATGTCTTTTACTTTTAAGTTGTTACTAGCCTTAGTTATGTGTTAGTTATCCGGGGTTTGTGATGAATTCTAATATCACCGGTTTATAAGGGGTTATTTTATAGTTTGGGTAATTTAAAGGTTTACTTATTAAGTCTTAAGCTTAATGCTTCTTGTTGTCTGATCACCAATAAGATTGATGTGGTAAATCTAAAATGAACTAGACATAGGGATTTTAGGTTTCAGCCTTAGACTTAATAGCCCACGATCTTCCTTGATGATAGATAACCCTTTAATAGATTTCCTTACAGGATAGGAATATACCTGTCGGGCGGGGGTAGCCATAATTGGAACTTAAACTTAATGAATCCAGATAATTTGGTTGACATAGACATATGGTTCAATTGGGTTAAACTGGGTATTTGCGTCTGACCATCGACATAGGCTTTTGCATAATTTAGTGTTCCAGGTTAGTAAACTGATTTATTACACAAACATAAAATAACCACTTCATCTTTTAAATGATATTAGAAGGATTCACAACCCTAGATCTTTGTGTCTTTTGTTATTTTCCTTAGTATTTTCTTTTGTCTTTTATTTAAAACCACTTTCAACCAATCAAACAATCATTCTCTTCACCCTCAATTAGATATTTGTAAATAAATAGATTCAATAATTAATAACAACAGTAGGAATTAAGTCCTCGTGGGATCGATATTTTTATACTACTTGAACGATACGTGCGCTTGCGTTATACGTGTGTGTTTACGCCGGTCACGTATGAGGACGTTACGTATCGTCGTCCCCCTATACGCCTATCTAGAGTCAGAAGTGAAAATCCATGACTTTGGGGCGTTACATATCGCCATCCCCCAAAGCATGCCACTCATGTCCCTGAAACTAGTGGTCTTGGGGAGTTACGTATCGCCATCCCCCAAGCCACTGAACAAGAACTGGGGGTACGAATCTATGCTACTCTCCAAGCACTGAAACTAGGATATATAGGCATCTGTCATCCCTAGTCTCGAACTAGGATCTAAGGGTATTACGTATCGTCGTCCCCTCAGTCCTCTACATGTGCACATGTTATCCGTCAATTCCATGTATGTATATAGTTACATACTGAGGTGGGTTTTTCCCTCATGCCTCGAAAACCATAAAATCATAATTTGAAAATGTTTCTTTCTCAAACATAACTTAAATCATAAACTTTCATGAAATAATTGTAATAAAATCATATAATACCCTAAAGCATAAACAAATAAGTCTGATATGAAATATAACAAAATGAAAGTCAATTAAAATGAAAGTGTCGTTGGAATGTGGCTGGTGTTATACCACTTCGTCGAAGGAAATTGCAATTCGTGCAATGGTCTATAAGCGGTAACTTAGTTTGATTATAAACCATGAGACAAGTTCGGAACTAGGCTAAACTTATCAATTCAAGTACGTGATATCATCATTTGGTATATCATGCTTGTAATAAGATGTAATGTATGTATGCTAACTGATACGAGACCCTAAAGGTGGTCTCTAACACGCTAGGGTGGAAGTGGGATGGTTTAAAACTGATTTGGGATGGTTTTGGGTCACGCGTCGTGACACAAATCCTTACGCGTCGCGATACTCAACATTCCAGAAACGTCCTACCATTCTTCCAGTGCGCGTCGCGACGCAAACCAATTTTTTAGGATTATGTGTTTGTTTTCTTCAAAGTCCATCTTACACCAAAAGCACCACAAACACTTCCATAACAAAATTATTGCATAAACTAACTTATTGAACTTCAAATTCACATATTCTATATCAAATTAACATCCTCCACAATTCTTTAATCTCATCATTATTGTTTTTAATTAAACACTTAAAGCTTCCAAAATTTGGGCACTTTATTCTACCATCAATTTATTTACTTATCAATCATCAAAATGCAATTTCTAGTATGCCAAAGGCCCTATTCTATCATCATAATCTTAGAATCTTGCAATCCTAATTTTGGGTCAAGTGGGTCTTATCTCCCTTCTCTTGATTTCCTTTACTCCTCAAGCTTCTATGGTAACTTTTCTTCTTCTTTGGTTGGTGTGAAAGAGTATTTAGAACTTGTTTCATTTTCCTTATTTCCTATTCCTTCATCTTTTTTCTTTCTCCTTCATCTTTTTCTTCTCTTCTCCTTCTTTCTCATCTCACGTCTCTCTCTCTCTCTCTCAAATCTTCAATATTTGTGAATAGCCCCCATTTTATATAGTGAGTCCCGAGTTACTATTCATCCAAAATTTTGATATGCGTTTTCAACTATCTTTTTTTCCGAATTTGGAAAAATGTTAAACTTGGAAGTTGTATATCTAAATCTCAGCTTTTCGGAAATATAAAATTCGTAAAAATCGGAGATTTCATGAAAAGTTATGGCCCAAATACTATAGGTTGGCCTGAGCAGAACATTGTACAGTTTCATATCAAAATTTTGGGTAATTTACTGATTGTCCCCAAAGTCATTTCATGAGCGTATATGTGGCCCAACATAATTTATATTATGTTTCCTTCATCCCGTAATTTAACAGTACTATTGTAGGACACAGAAATCGGCGACACTGTTCCAGGCTCGCGGCCCGGTTGGGAGTACGGATTAGCGCGCGGGGAACTAAACCAGAGAAATAAAAAATGGATTCGCCACCCATTGTTAACTGGAAAATGATTTAAGGCCGCACTCACCCCTCGAAAGGGAAGACCTCAAACCGTTGGGTTCAGAATGGTCCCTTACTTATGCCAATTGTAATGAAAAGATTTATGCAATAATATAACCAAGTCTACGCAACATACACACGCAAGAATAACCTATATCTAAGTTTGCATACACCTATATCTAAGTTTGCATATAACCTATATCTAAGTTTGCATATAACCTATATCTAAGTTTGCATGCATAGAAGTAAGTGAAATAAAGGCAAAATACATAATTCATAAACGTATTAAACAATAAAGCACAATAATGTAACTAATAACAACTATGAATGCATTAATAATAAAGCGAGCTCACAATCTCATGAGCATATAAAATAAATAAATACGGAAATATAAATAATTAATAACAGTAAAAGCGTCAATAATGAAATGACATGATTAATTATGTAATGCAAAAGAAATGACCAAGAAGCAAATATGCATGAAATGTGACGAATAGAAATCAGTTCACTGTATAGACGTTTGTGTAGCATTTGAGAACACGTTCGAATGGTAGACAGAATACATGCATTCATGTAGCATTGGGAAACGCGTTCGAATAAAAGTGGGACAGAATGTGTGCGTTCGAGTAGCGTTCTGAAAACGCGTTCGAACATAAATGAGACAGAATGTCCGCGTTGGTATGGCGTTCGAAAACGTGTTCGAACGAGATAAGACCTGATGCATGATAAAACAAAATGCATGCGCATTCGAGTAGCGTTCGTAAACGCGTTCGAACGGACTAAGGCGGAATGCATACGTTCATGTAGCGTTCGAAAAGTCGTGCGAACGAGATTACCGAAATGGTATCTGAAATGACGCAAACCCATACATGAATAAACAAATACATAATATAGGACCTCGTATGCCCGATTGAACACATTTCACATCCAATCGAGTGTACCTCATCCGGCGCGGCAAAACATCGTGGTAAAGGTAGCCTTTAGGCATTTTCCTTGAATAGAGGACCTTTAATCCACCCTAGTTAGCCCATGCGCACTAGAATGCAATGCATGCGTAAATAAAAACAATGATATGCAAAGGGTAAATGACCTAATAAAAGGCGCAGCAAAATATTGTGGTAAAGGTAGACTTTTGGCATTTCCCTCAAATTGAGGACCTTTAAACCAACGTAATTAGCCCAAACGCATCAAGTAACAATACATGAATAAACAAAATGCATAAAAAGATAAATAGCGGGATGAGAAGCATAGATTTAAATCACAAAATGAAACACGCGCTTGAAAGTCTCTTAATTGGTACGTGGAGTTGTATCTCAAGTACAGACCGCACTACCGTCCATTCGGATTCAGCTACGGAATTTACGTCTGGATTTCCATCCTATATACCGCAAGAGATAACACGCAATCATCAACTCAATATTGACATACATGAAACATGATAATGCATATAACCATAAATAACCGAAGAGACAAACATGCGAAACATAAAATGGATGCGGAACAATAAAACAACAATAAACGGAAATTAAATGTGAAATAAATACGGAACAGTAAATATGTGGCCAAAGAACTCAACCGTTTTTAATATAGGACTTTGCATACCTGGTTGGATGTATTACATGTGCAACCAAGCATGCCATTTCCAGGACGATAAAATAAAATATAATAAAGGGTGCCCTCAGGTATTACCTTTTAAGTCGCTTCTCGGGAGTGCATTGGGATGTCGCCGGAAGGGTTAGTGCTCCGTAACTTTTCCGGTTCACTGGTTCAATGTTTTCCTGCCGTTTTGATCACTGTTTTCTCCGCTTAATGATTCGGTTTCACTGCTATTTTGGTCTCTATTTTGGCACTATTTTTTCTTGTTGTTTTCAGTGATTTAGGGACTATTTTGTGGATGCAGTTTGCGGTGATAAAGCGGGTTGTTTTAGGGTGCAGTTTTGGTGGTTTAAAGGTGCAGTTTGGTTACAGTTTTCGGTGATGGTGAGGCATTTTTTTATTCTCGGTTTAGGGACTCGGTGGAGGGGTATTGATTAGTGTTTATGTTTTCGTCAGGGGCTTAAGGTCTGTGTTCTTGGTTGTTTTGTTTAGTCAGCTATAAGGGCTGCTTAGGCGTGTGCCGATAGTGAGTCGGTTGAAGGCTGTGATTTTGTGCGCTGGTTGTCTTGAGTGTGTGTCTCGGATTATTTCACGTGCTGCCTATTGCTGGTGGTTCACGCTGCTACTTTTATTTAGTTTGTTATTTCTTCTTTGGTTCCAAGTTCACGTGTGTCTTTTTATTTGTTACTTGGCAGGTTTGTTGGTTGTTTGTGATGGTCAGAGAGGGGTGTTTGTTGATTCTTGTTGATGTAGGGTTTTGTTTGTGATTGTTGTCGTGGCTTTTGTGAAGTTCAGAGGGCTGCTGATTGTGTTTTGGTGAGAAGAGAGAGGAGAGCTGGATTAGGGTTTTTCTTTGTATGGTTTGCTGATGCCGAAAGGATAAGAGAGAGAGAGGAAAAATAGAGGCGAGAGAGATAGAGAGAGTTGTGGGGAGTGAGAAGTTATATTTTATAGTGGTGCATTAGGGTTTCCTTGTGCATGGTTTTCAAGAAGGAAATGAATCAAGTAAATATGAGGTGTATTTAATTTAATTATTAAGGAAGTGATCTTCTGTATTTTTGGTGGGGGAATATCTTTAAATTGGTAGGTGATTTATTTAGATTGGGAAGGATATTATTTTGATTTAAATTTGATTGAATGTATTTTAAATGTTTTAATTATTTTTGGATTGGGCTTAGGGCTTTAATTTTAAAACAGAAACACACACGATCGTTCGAACGCGTTCCAGGACGCTGCACGAACGCCCGTAATCTGCTCACCGTTCGAACGTGTTTCCGGATGCAGCACGAACGCGCATGCAATGAACATGTAAATTTAATCTGACGACATACTTATTTTGAATTTCCCCTTTCGATGTCAATTTCCCGCAACTTCCGCAACTTATCGGGTAGTGCCTCCAAACGAGGCTCATCATCGGGCTTTTATGTAAAAATGGAAGTGTCTAAAGTCGTCCCCACTTTGATGGGCTTGTGCAGTATATGACAGTGACAATCCTATCAAAGTCAAGCATGCAATTTTACTTCCCTGGCTCCCCAGCCGTTGCCTGACTTACCTGTTATTCTGAGATGCTTCGAATTGAGTTTATGGTGGTGAGGTGCTTCAACTCCTGGTTCATTCCCGAACCGTTACTGTAAGGTGGTCCAATCCCGAACCGTTACTGTGAGATGTGTTGGAAAGTTATGACCCATATCGTCACTATTTGTACAGATCATGGTGTTGTTGTACAAATTAACTATGTGACAAAGGAAATTGCTCTTTTATCATTTGTAATTAGATCACGAAGATGTATAATGATGAAAGGTCCATATGATTAGTTCCTGGATTGAGATGATATGAGACAATATCAATCCATGAAGGTTTAATCATTAAATATTCCTAGTCAGAGTATTATCGAGATTGGACATCGATAATGCGGAAAAGACTAGTATTACACTTGTGCACGTTGTGAGGGCATAACGACATAGTTCTCATATATTTGGGTATATGATACTCATGCAAGTGTGATATGAGGTTGTGTTTTACCGATGGTACGGAAAACAGCTTCGCTCTGGATAGACCCCTCGGAATTCCATTGGTAGATGACTATGTGTCTATGGAAGTCCGAATCAGGGTAGGTGTATTTGGTCTTAACCTAAGACTTGCACCGCTAATACTTGCGACAATCAATGTACTTTGGTTTTGGTCGTCCAGGGCTTTAACAGGTTCTGTGTACGCCTCTTCTGGGTATATTGAGAATCGTAGTGTATTGGGTGTGATGTCGAGATGGAAGTATCACTCCAGTCATAGTAGAGATGATGATCACGTAGCTATCGGGATATTATCACTAGGTCATGTTTATCCGATTATAGAGACTAGTTACCAGAGATCCGATATGTGCTTCGTACGGGCAGACACATTTCCAGCCCCAGGCCTTGCACGTGACATCCGATACTGAATCGAAATATGCAATACTATGTATACTACGCCTGATATAGATCACATATTCCTGTAAGGATATTTCTGGAGAATTGGGTAGGCATGTGTGCTTTGCTAGAAGCCAACCTTGTCTTGTAAATCGGTACAAACGTGGTACTAGGTACTTACGTGTTCGGATAGTCCGACGACCGGATTTACTGCCAACATATCCGTGGATCTCATTGGTCGCTCCCGAAGATTCACCGATGACGTATGACTCGCACTTTATTAATCTGGGATTAATTAGATGAGAGAGAAAATTAATCTGGGATTAATTACAGAGATATTTTATCTGGGATAAAATATCAATTAAAGAGATAAAACGATTAATTTGGAATTAATCGATAAAATAATATATTCGATATATTATACGAAATTGGATTTCGACGTGGAATTAAAATAATTCGGGCAAACGTGTTAATTTAGAATTAATTTGTTAGCGACGTGAATAGTAATTTTGCTAGGCAAAGTTATTTAATTAAATTAGATTTAATTTCGTCGCAACGGAAAATTCGTCAATTTGGAATTAGAGAACCCAAGCCCGGGAGTGTTTGCGGGCGCACTCACATTGCAAATTAAAGTGCGGCCCACAAATCACATCAAGCGTCAAATCACTAGTCACATCAAGCGTCAAATCACTTGTCACTTTGAGTGATGTGATGTCTAGTCACTTGATTGAGTGAATAGTGATGGGAGTTGATGGTGGTGGTTGTTGGCTTTATTGTTTTGACTTTTGGAAAGCAAAAGTTTTGGTAATTGAATTTTGAATTCAATTTTTGTGTATTAGATACACATTTTTTCCAACAGCCAACACTTATCACACAACACACTCTCTATATTTTTCTCCCTCTCTCTCACGGCCATAGGCCAATTTCTTCTTCCTCTTCACTGGTTTTGCCGAGAGTTGAAGGAAGACCAAAGTGATTTTTACGGCAAAAATTACCGAGTGCTAGCACACTTTAGAGTCTTGCGAAGGTGATAGGGAAACCCACCCGTGGGCATGGAATCACCAAACCAAGCTTGGAGCTTTAAGGAACACCATGACCGAAAATTTGGGGAGCCAAAACTGCTCACTGCCGTGAGCTTCCAATGAGGGCAGAAAAGTTTTGTTCTTCGTCGCATCGCTCAACCGCTCAATGTAAGTATTCCGCAACTTCCTTGTTGTATTCACATGTATGTTTCATTGCTTAAAACGATCCCGGTTAGACCGTAGAATTCCAACAATGGTATCAGAGCGAAGTTGAGCATGAAACTTGAATTTAGGGTTAAAATTGGGTAAATTATATTTGAGCATGATTTGATAAAATTACTTGATTGAGTATGCTTAAATGATGTTTAATTGAAGTTTGATTGGATCAATTTCATGAAAATTTGATTGGATCATTTTTTGCCCAAAAAGTTGCCTTGGCCGAGAGGTACATGAACCCTAAATGTCTTGCTATTTTGTTTGTTTGATCATTGAATGACTTGAAACAATTGGGTAATGTTGATTTAAGATTCAATTGGATTGGATTTAAAATTAGACATAAAAATACCCTAAATGCCGAGACTAGTGAAGCATGAATTGGGTTTGATTTTTGATTAAAATGTGTTGGACATTTTTGATGTTAATGAGCATAATTAATTGTACAAATTTGTGTTTTGGAAATGTTAATTTGGGTAATTAATTATGGTATACACTTTAATTAATTAATTGTGAAATTTGGAAATTTGTAAGTTAATTAATTGGGCTTATTTTGGAATTGGGCCTTAAAAATTGTAATTGGGCTTTAATGGGCTTGGTTGGACCAAGATGGTTTAGGCTAAATTGGTTGGATCCAATTGGGCCCAAAACCATATCCATAAAATCCAATTATGACTAATGGACCTTTAATATTTATTGGGCCTAATGGGCCTAAATTGGTTTCTTGGCAAATAAGGGTGATTCCTTAAATGGACTTTGGTATTTGGGTTTGACCCATGTTGACCAAAAGTCCATGCCTTAGAAATTAATTAAAAGCCCATTGGACTTTAAATTAAATTAACATTGGATGTTAATCTGGCTTTGAGACCCGTAACGGTTAGATTTAGAATCTAAGTCGTAAAGGTTCGTTAATAAAGTGTAATATTTAATTTGGAATTAAATAGTGAATTAATATTAAATACAAATTAAATTGGATTTAATGTTATAGTTAAATTTAATTCAAGAATTCGTACTTTGAGTACTTATTCGCAAAACGAGTTGGACTCGAGCAAAATCAAATCGTTGTTTGAACATTGAATGGTCATTAATTATCAGATTAATTAATTGGATTAGATTGATTGATAACATGCTTGTGTGAATACATGGTTGCGATGCATGAATAATGTATATCAGATGGATATTAGATGGGTGGGGCAATTTTGGAAATTGTTGTAATAAATTTGGAATTTATTAATTGGACCTTCGTGTCCAGCCTATTACCTCTTTACTCTTTGTATTTCTCTTCTCACCTATTCCCCTCAATGTAAATGAGGTTTCTTTAGAAGTGTTATGTAACGGGTAGAAGCAATACTTGTGCTAGAGGGAGAGAGGAAATAGATAGATTTGTTCTAGGAACAATGTGTTAAGTATCCATCCACATATCATTATTATATTTTTTTATATGCGCCTTATTATGTGTTTAGAATGCATGTTTAAGGGTGTATGATGGTGAGACCTTAACAAAGATAATAAATTGGTTGCCAATTGCACGCAAAAAACCCTCAACATCATATTAAGCATTTTTTCCTTCCATTGAGTGATTCTTACTCAAGATCCAAGACTGGCATTGGTTTGTTGGCCAAAGTCAAGACCTTTGTCCGTCGAGGATGTGTTTGAATCACGAAGGCTTTGTTCCATATTGGTGTCTTGTCCAAGTTGTGATTTGTTGGCCAAAGTCAAGATCACTTCTTGTCCATTGACATTGATTACGAAGCTTTCCATGGTCAATGGGTTCCGCTTAACTGGGATCACTAAGTTTGTTGTGCCAAAGCCAAGACTTAGTTGATTAAGAGGAAAAAAGGTTAGGTAATATATTGGATATATTGGCATATATAAGATATATGTTTCGGACTTGGAAGTCCACCTACTGGATCTAGGAATTGGATGAGATCCAATTGATCTTAGAGATCTACCTAGTTAATTATCATACAATTTGTTGGCCAAATTCAAGATTGTGTGTTATTTAACGGGATCCTAGCCCACTAGAAACAAGGTTTCCCGAGTACTTGACAGAGGGTTAGAGGCTCGCCGAAAAATAGTGGGAGGCAAATATTAAATTTGCAATATTCGTTTAGTTACTTGCCATACGCGCTCATTTCAATTATTCATCAAATAATTATTTATTAGTTGGACTAATATTTAATGTTGTTTTATTAAAACAGTTGGACTGTATTCAAACTAATTTCAATTAATAGTTGATTTTATAATTGGATTATAGTAATCAATATAATTGAATTTATCAATTAAATTATAGTTGATTATATAGTTGGACTATAGTAATCATTATAATAAATAGTACCAAAATCATTGATTAAATAGTTGGACTATTAGAATCAAGATAATTGAAAGATTAGTGTTTAAACATAATCCTGGATGAAAATGTATTTAAACGACTTTAATTTTCAAATTGGGAAATAATATTTCAGGATGGTCCTGGAAACTAATAAGTTACTTTATTTGATAAAATAATATATTAGGCCTAAGCCCAGAGTTAAGCAAATAGTAGAGCATGATGTTTGGAATATTCATGTGATGATAACTTTAGTGCTTAATCCATTATACTTGCCAGATAGACTCCTTAATTTCTTAATCAGAACTAAGGATTAGATCCGTAAAGTATGATAATGAAATTGAAGGATCTTCATAAATCTATTTTTTGATCTTTTAAGTACTAAATTGCAATAGTAAACTCTTGGAGAGTTAATGGCTATACTCAAGGAGACAAAGCCAAAGTTTGCAATAAGGCAAGTAGCGCAAGGCGCGTCTTACTTCGATATTCTAGAAGGCCAAGGCTTGGCCAAAGGCTTCTGGAGTGTGAAAAGGGCAAAAGGCAAAATCATTATAATCTTCTGGGAAGACAAAGGACATTGTTGGTTTTATTCTAGGTCCCAAGATCATAACAAGCATGAATAATGTGTGAAAACAAATCGAAGAAGTTGCGGAATACTCATATCGATCGGTTGAGACGATTTGATGAAGAACAAAACCAAAATTCTGCCTCCAAGGTGCTCCCACTGCATGCAGTCCACTGCTCACGTTTTTCAGTTTTGCTTCATGAATTTGAGCTCCGAATCTTCGTCAAACGATTCCCGGCTCGTGGGTGAGTTTCCCTAACACCTTCGTATGACTCTTGGAGTGCTAGCTCTAAGTGATTTTGCCACAAAATCTTGTCTATTTCTTCTCCAAAGCTTACGTTTTTGAGCTGATCCAGAAGCCAGAAACTGCCCACAATGGGCGTGAGTAGTGAGAAGAAATGAGAGAGATAAGTTGTGTAATTGTTGTTGAAAAAGTGTAATAAATTTCCTTATATATTTTCCAAAATATATTAAAGGATATACACATTTTTGTCTCTCAAAAAGTCAAACAATTAACTTTCCAACAACTATCACCATTGCAACAACTTCTATCACTCAAAGTGACAAGTTGCCTTTTAAATCAATCAATCACATCAATCAATCAAATGTCACATCACTCAAAGTGACATGTGATTTGACGCTTGATGCGACTAATGATTTGACGCTTGATGTGACTTGATGGCCGCACTCGATTTCGAAATGCGAATGTGCTCGCAATCACTCTCGGGCTCGGGTTCGCTAATTCCGAATTAATGAATTTTCCGTTGCGACGTAATTAGATAATTACGCCTAGCGAAATCACTATTCACGTCGCTAACGAATTAATTAACTCGTTCGCCCGAATTAAAATCTAATTTTAATTCTGCGTCGAAATCCAATTTCGATTAATATATCGAATATATTAATTTACCCGATTAATTCCAAATTAATCGTTTTCTCTCTTTAGACGATATCTTATCCCAGATAAAATATCTCCGTAATTAATCCCAGATTAATTTTTCTCTCTCTTGAATTAATCCCAGATTAATTAAAGTGCGAGTCATACATCATTAGTGAATCTTTGGGAAGCGACCCATGAGATCCCCGGATATGTTGGCAGTAAATCGAGTCGTCGGACAATCCGAACACGTAAGTACCTCGTACCACGTTTACACCGATTCACAAGACAAGGTTTGCCTCTAGCAAAGCGCCATGCCTACCCAATTCTCCGGAAACATGTTTACAGGAATAAGCGATCTATATCAAGCGTAGTATACCGTAGTATTGCATATTTCGATCCAGTATCGGACGGTCACGTACTAGGCCTGGGGCTGGAGTTGTGTCTGCCCCGTACGAAGCACTTGTCGGATGTCTGGCAACTAGTCTCTATAATCGAATATTTATGACCTAGTCATAATATCCCGATGGCCGCGCAGCACTTAAGAGCACTAATACCGTATCCTACGTGACATCATCTCCACACTATGACTGAGTGATACTTTCGTCTTGACATCACACCCAATACTCTACGATTCTCAATATACCCAGTATCGGCGTACGCAGGACCTGTTACACCCCTGGACGACCTCAACTCAAGTATATCGATTGTCGTAAGCATTAGCGGTGCAAGTCTCAGGTTAAGACCAAATACACCTACCCTGATGTCGGACTCCCATAGACACATAGTCATACTACCAATGGGATTCTGAGGGAGTCTATCCAGAGCGAAGCTATTCCCGTACCATCGGTGAAACACAACCTCCTATTAGACTTGCATGAGTATCCAATACCCAATATATGAGAACTATGCCGTTGTGCCCTCACAACGCGCACAAGTGTAATACTAGTCTTTTACGTATTTATCGATGTCCAATCTCGATAATACTCTGACTAGGGATATTTAATGATTTATCCTACGTGGACTGATATTGTCTCATATCATTCTCCGTCCAGGAACAAATCATAGGGACTCTCATCATTTATACATCTAAGGTGATCTAATCATAAATGATAAGAGCGCAATCTCATTTGTCACATAGTTAATTTGTACAACAACACCATGATCTGTACAAATAGTGACGCTATGGGTCATATTTATCCAACAGACATATCCCAAAATGTCTGCCTAAACTGTGGCAAACGGGGACACGGAAGCTTGACTGCCGTATGGACAAGGCATACATGAAAGAATAGAAGACGGTGCAAGGCTCCGACTTCAAATATGTTTATTATAAATATGTTCACTGCTAGTATTAAAATTAGATTTTAGATAGTGGAGGTGGTACATAAATATGTACTGGTGTGCAGAATCTGCTATGAGCAGGATACTGACTTCAGATGAGATTTATCTATGAATCGGAAACGGGACGAAAGTCGCTGTTTTAACCGTAGATACCTAAGTTTAGGAACTGCCTTCAGGTGTGTACTTAAATTGGGAAACTCTTAAAATGTAACTAGTTTGACTAGATACATTATCTCTTTATTAGGGTTTAATCCGTTGCGGATATACCTTTATATTCTAGAACACTACAGTGTTTTATTATATAAAGATGATATTGAGATAAACACATTAGATGTGAATAACAGTATTTATATTTTGAATATAAATAAATCTCAAACGTATAACATGACAAACAAATAGCTCAAACTGATTTAATCAGTTGAGACTTATTTGTGGCATTGTTGCCTGGGACACAATTAATAAGACTCGTATATCCACACTTTCGAAGAGTGGGTACTATGACGAATTTGATTCAATCAAATAATGTCTATGAATCTAGTTTATTGGGCAAAGTGCCTAAAACACCTTTTACTTGGTAAAAGTGTTAGTGCCACCGATATGTTAACCCTGGTTCATAGTGACGTAGGTGGGCCCAGATCTAGCTAGGCTAGAGGTGGATATGAATATTTCGTGACCTGTACGGATGTGGCATCGCGTCATGGTTATGTGTTTTTTTGAAACACAAATCAGAAACTTTTAGAGTTTCGACACGAAATAGACAAACAGATCGGCTAAAGTATAAAACAATCACGGTTAGACCATCATGAAATACTTAAGCAATAAGTTTCTCATATATTTGAAATAGTATAGTATTCTTTCAATGAGGACTCCTCTCGGAACACGTCAATTGACGGTGTATCCGAACGGAGAAACCGAATTTTGTTGGACATGATAAGGTTAATCATGAGTCGCTCTGAGCTACCATTTCCTTCAACGGATACGCATAAACAGTGCAGAACTTATTTATAATAAGGTTCCAAAAAAAAATCTTTTTGACAGACTTCATATTATATATGAACATGAAAGAAACTGGGTTTCTCATTCCTGTAGATTTGGGTATGCTGGGCATATGTTTGGATAATACCAAACTAAAACCCAAATTGGATAAGTGTCTAAGTTGTAGGTTATCCTAGGGAAACCAAAGTATAGTACTTATACAACTCATAAGAGAACAAGGTAATTGTTGCTCGCCATGCGGTTTTCCTAAGAGGAATACCTATATGCAGTGGTAAGTGGGAGGAAAGTAAAACTCGATGAAAATCAGAGTAATACTATTCCAAGCATCGAGTCCTAATGGAACATATATAGTTCATCAAGGATGAAACTATACCAATAATCTTCGAATACACAAGAACCGCGTAAGTCGGAGAGAGTCAGAAAACAACCTGGGGTATGGATTTCTGATCTCACCTCGAAGAGATGTCAATCTTATTGAGGAATACGAACTGACTACGTATGAGGAAGTGATACAAGGTATCGACTCCCTTTTATGGCAAAGTGCCATATAATCCGAAATGGATTCCATGTATACCAACCAAGTTTGGATACTAGTTGTTGTACCACAAGGCATTGTGCCTACTGGTACCATATAAGTCTTCAATGAAGACATACATGGAAGGAAACATACCAACGAGCTAAGCTAGACTTGTAGCGAAAAGGTATCGTTATCAACATTGTGTCGATTACGACCAAACCTTTTACATGTTGCCACGGAAAATCCATTTGGATAATGCTTGCTAATGCTGCATATTTCATTTATGAAATATGGCAGCTGAATGCCAAAACCGCTTTCCTTAACGGAAACCTTTTGGAGGATGTTTACAACATCCTGACGGTTTTGTCGTACCAAAACTAGCAAACAAGGTTTGCGGGTTATTCGATCCATGGATAGATTGAAGCAAGCATAGGGTTCTTGGAACTATCGTCTTGATGTAATCATAATGGTATATGATTTAATTCGAAATGAAAATGATTCTTGTGTATATAAGAAGGTTAGTGGGAGCGCACTGACAGCGAAAGTCCTAAATAATGATAATATGTCATTTCTTGGAAATGATATTCCCATAAATATAATCGGTGAAAGCTTGGCTTTCGAGAAAATTCTCCGTAGAAATCTTGGAAGAAACAACCTTTATTCTAGGAATAAAGATCTACTGGGTTAGATTTAAAGTTGTTAAAAATCTCCGAGAACTCGTACATTGAAATAAATGTACGCGACCTGGTGTCTCATACGCTTTGAGTATATGAAGTCACAATCGGGCCAATCCAAGTGATAGTCATTGGATTGATGTTAAGAACATCCTTTACTATCTTAGAGGATCTAAGGATGCTTTCTTATACTATGGAGAAGGAGAACTTGAAGTGACTAGGATCACTGTTGCAAGTTTCCTAACCGATAAAACCGACTATAAGTCGTAACAACGGTACTATACAGTTTGAATAACGGAACAGTGAGCTGGAAATCTTCCAAGCAAGATACTGTTACCGAATAAACAACAAAAGTGGATTATTGCTGCAGCTGAGGCAGCAATAGAAGCCATTTGGGTAGATAATAATCTAATTAGATTAGATATAATTTTGTTAGCAGCTGAGCTAGGCTACATCGCTGGCTAAAGAATTAATGGTCTCATCAACGATCCAGATATATACTTCGATTATTCATCTGATCCGTTCGGATCATACATCGTGGCGATGTGATGATCGTATAAATCGCATCAGATGATAATCATGCAAATCCGCTGACGAAAGTCTTTTCTCAGTAATTTGAGCGAACCGTACATAGTTCGGGTGTAGGACACTTGAGTGACTGACTATAGGCCAAGTGGGAGATTGTTGGACAGTTATGACCCATAACGTCACAATTTGTACAGATCATGGTGTTGTTGTACAAATTAACTATGTGACAAAGGAAATTGCTCTTTTATCATTTGTGATTAGATCACCAAGATGTATAAATGATGAAAGGTCCATATGATTAGTTCCTAGATTGAGATGATATGAGACAGTATCAATCCACAAGGTTTAATCATTAATATCCATAGTCAGAGTATTATTGAGATTGGACATCGATAATGCGGAAAAGACTAGTATTACACTTGTGCGCGTTATGAGGGCATAACGGCATAGTTCTCATATATTTAGGTACATGATACTCATGCAAGTGTGATAAGAGGTTTTATTTTACCGATGGTCTGGAAAACAGCTTCGCTCTGGATAGACCCCTTGGAATTCCATTGGTAGTATTACTATGTGTCTATGGAAGTCCGAATCAGAGTAGGTGTATTTGGTCTTAACCTGAGACTTGCACCGCTAATACTTGCGACAATCAATGTACTTTGGTTTTGGTCGTCCAGGACTTTAACATGTTCTGTGTACGCCTCTTCTGGGTATATTGAGAATCGTAGTGTATTGGGTGTGATGTCGAGATGGAAGTATCACTCCAGTCATAGTGGAGATGATGATCACGTAGGATACGGAACTCGTTCTCTTATATGCTGCAGCTATCGGGATATTATGACTAGGTCATGTTTATCCGATTATATAGACTAGTTACCAGAGATCCGATTTATCTGCGAATCGAAAACGAAACGAAAGTCGCTGTTTTAACCGTAGATACCTAAGTTTAGGAATTGCCTTCAGGTGTGTACTTAAATTGGGAACTGTTAAAATGTAACTAGTTTGACTAGATACATTATCTCTTTATCAGGGTTTAATTCGTTGCGGTATACCTTTATATTCTAGAACACTAAAGGTTTTATTATATAAAGATGATATTGAGATAAACACATTAGATGTGAATAACAATATTTATATTTTGAATATAAATAAATCTCAAACGTATGACATGACAAACAAATAGCTCAAACTGATTTAATCAGTTGAGACTTATTTGTGGCATTGTTGTCTGGGACACAATTAACAAGACTCGTATATCCACACTTTTGAAGAGTGGGTACTAGGACGAATTTGATTCAATCAAATAATGTCTACGAAACTAGTTTATTGGGCAAAGTTCCTGAAACACCTTTTACTTGGTAAAAGTGTTAGTGCCACCGATCTGTTAGCCCTGGTTCATAGTGACGTAGGTGGGCCCATATCTAGCTGATGAGTGGTAATTATATCACTATTTCCCACTCATTTAACCTAATATTTTGTATAGTTTCCCAAGTTTTGTGAACGTTTTGATGTGTTTTATTGTTATTTTGCAGATAAATAAAGTTTGGAAAGCATTGGAAGCAATTTGGGGCTAAAACAGTGAAAAAGGACGAAAATGGCATTTTTGTAATTTGGCCGCATCGCGACGCGCAAGCCATCTGCGTCGCGACGCGCAAGCCTTCTGCGCCGCCTGCTAACTTGCGCCAGACACGTGGACCAGTCAGAAGAAATTTGCTAAAATGCGCCGGATGCTAACGTACGCCAATCATGCTAACGTGCGCCGTGACACATGTCATCATCAGAATCGATCATGCTAAAATGCGCCTGGACACGTGTCGTGATTCTATGGTGCTGACACTCCGCGTGACACATGTCACTTTCTGAATGGACCGAATCATCGGTGAATCATCTTCTGCCACGTGTCAAGATGCCATTGGACCGAATCTTAGCGCGTGCCACGTGTCGAAATCCTATTGGGCCGACGAAATACGCGTCAATAGTCAACACAATCAATCCGCATGGACCAAGTCAGCAGAGCCAGTGTCGCGACACAAGAATGAAGTTGGCGTCGCGACGCCAGATGCCGAATCTGCCTATAAATTCAGCTCCTCTTCCACTTCATTTGGTGTGCTTTCCTTGGGATTTTTTCCCTGATTTCATAGGAAGAATCTAGTTTTGTAAAAATAAAATTATGTATTTTTATTTTTATTTTTATTACAGCTTTTTATTTATTTACTTTATGTTTTGTAGTTAAATTTCCGTTGGGGTAAAAGGTGAAACATTTAATATAATTATCTAGGTAAATCTCACTTAACTATAATTTATAAATTATAATTTATCCGGATTAACTAATGTCAGACTTTATTACCGCCTATATGGTCGGGTTAAATATAAATTACTTTACCGCCTATATGGCGGGTCTTTATTTGCAGATTAATTACCGCCTATATTGGTGTTGTAGTTGGACTAAATGGATTACCGCCTACATGGCTGGTTTTAAATGTTTAACATTATTAATTCCTGAGAAAGCAGAACAGAAAATAATTTATATTTTATAATAAGTGAGATCCTAGATAAGAAATATTAAATGTTGGATCCTCTAACCCCAATATTTTATTTTTATTTAGGGAAGTGATGAAACACAATATCCACACTTAATAATTGATTTTCTTTTTATGGGTAATTCTTTAGTTTGTTTATTGAGTCTTAAGCTTAATGCTTCTTGTTGTTGAACACCAATAAGATTGATATGGTAAACTTAAAATGAACTAGACATAGGGATTTTAAGTTTCAGCCTTAGATTAAATAGCCCACGATTCCTTGAGGATAGATAACCCTTTCATAGATTTCCTTACAGGATAGACATATACCTTTCGGGCGGGGGTAGCCATAATTGGAACTTGGTCTTAATGAATCCAGGTAATTTGGTTGACATAAACATATGGTTCAATTGGGTTATACTGGGTATTTGCATCTGACCATCGACAGAGGCTTTTGCATATTTTTGTGTTCCAGGTTACCAATATGATTTATTACACATAAATAAGAGAATCAATTCATCTTTATAAAAATATTGTGTGGAGTCACGACCCTAGATCCTTGAGTCTTTTCTTTTATTTTCCTTAGTATTTTCTTTTGAGTCTGTTTTTATTTTATTTTGCAAAACCACATTCAACCAACCCAAAGCAATCAATTCCCTTCTCCCTATAATTAGATATTTGTAAATAAATAGTATCAACAATTAATAACAATAGTAGGAATTAAGTCCTCGTGGGATCGATATTTTATACTACTTGAACGATACGTGCGCTTGCGTTATACGGATGTGTTTACGCCGGTCAAGTTTTTGGCGCCGTTGCCGGGGACTTATTTTTCTTGAGTTATTAATTTTGTGAAGTTATCTAATTACTTGTATCTAATTTTCTTTATTTTATCTATAATTTTTATTTCTTTCTTTTATTTTCAGGTGGTTGAAAAATGGAACACTATTGGGAGATTGAGAGATTACGTACCTTACAAGAAGATAAACACCCCACCTGGGAGCAATAGTCCGGTTTTCTGAAGTCTGTTCCCCAGCCCAATGACTATCACTGGATGCCAGAACCAAGCAATACTACATTTGCTCATCAGAACGAAATGGGGAGATGTGTAATTTGTGATGGTAACCACCCGAGCGATCAATGCATATACTTTTCAGAGTGGCAGAATTATCAGAATCATTCAAGGTACGAAGAACCATCATATTTTCCATCTTATCCACCATCTACCTACGATCTTCATCAACAATCAGAACCATCAGAAGAAGATCAGATGATTGACATGCTCAAAGATTGGTTCAAGAAACGAGACGAAGAGTTGGATACGATGTTTGTAACATACCCGAATCAACTCGAAAGTATTCAGAGACAATCAGAATTCATTCAGAGATTGACAGATCAGACGAGACAATTAACAGAAAACCAGAACTACATACCTCAAGAGCCAGTTTCAGATGACTCTGATGAAACTTTCAAGTACCAATCATTTCACAATAACACTTCAACAGAGGAGGAGGCTGAGCAAAATCAACAACCAGAGGTATCAGTTCAGGAGCCCGAACCGGCAAAGTCTCGATTTGATTTTTATTATTCTGACTCTGACGATGATGAAGCTGATTTGTTTGCACCAACTACATCAACACTTGAGGATGGAATTCTGTATCCTCAAAATGAAGATCTTGGAGATTCCATTGCACAAATTTTTGAAGAAGATCTACCTGAGCCAATCATTTCACCCAGATCAGAGGATGAAGACGTAAAATCTGACATTTTTTTTCATCCTCAGGTTGACAATTTTGAAGCATGTATTTCACAGATGACAGATGAAGAACTGAACGCGGAAATCCTAAAATACATATGTGAAGAAAAGGTGGAACAAGAAACAGAGCAAATGGAGGAGCAATTGTCAGACAAAATTGAAGATCCAGTGAATTCAGGCGAAACATCACTGTTTTGGGGAGTACAAATCAAAGATATCGCCCAGAAGCTTGACAAAATGGAACTCCCATTCCAAGTCAAGCACCATACGAGACCTCCTGATTTTATTTCTTTCTTTTAAGAACCCACTGGAGCAACAAAGATCAAAAAGGTGGCACAATCACTGAATGAGACAAAATTATTTTTGCCACTTTACCGTTGGAAGAGACCCTTCAAAAGCAACGCTCATGGGATTGTCTTTAATCGGACATCCAAAACGACGCTGAAACCTCCTTGACAGATGGATTTCAGTCACGTCTGGCTGAAGATGAAAAATTTAGCGTTAGCAGGGAGACAACCCATGCAATTTGTTGTAATTTGTTTTCATATTTTGTGTGACCTTTTTTTTTTTAATTTTGTGTGTTAGTTTTGCAGGAAAAATAAAAACGGAATTTTTCAGGACAAAGTAAGCCAGTGCAAGCGGGATTTTCATAAAATAAAAATTTGACAAAATCACGAAGATATAAAGTCAATCCAGTAGAGACGGCCGAGTAAGGAGTCAGCTCTTGAGACGCGTCCCAAAGGATTTATTCGTCGGAAGACTTGGTTTTGCCAAAAAAAAAAAAAATCCCGCGTCGCGGCGCGAAAAAACTACGTGTCGCGACACTAGATCCTAAATACAGAACCCTAACCCTAAAATAACCGAGCGTCGCGACGCAAGAAGCAATTTGGCGTCGCGATGCGAGTTCGGTAACAAGTCCAAAACTAGCAGCCACCACGCACAGATCTCACTTTCCTTCTTCAACATTTCGCCATTTCCTCTCAATTTTCCACTAAAATCGGACCATCCAATCACCAAATCATCAACCAAAACCTTCTAAACTCATCAAATCTCACAAATAACCCACACAAACTCCATCATCTCCTTCGATCCAATCACTGCCGAGCCTCCAATCCCACGACCGAGACACCCATAACCCATCACTGAAACACCTACAGTCGAAATCTCTAACCGCCGATCCTTGTCAAGACTACCCGTGACCGAGCCTTGCTGATCCATCCGCGCCACTACCAAGCCAACCACGATCTGCCGTGAGCTATTCAACTACCACCGAGATTCACCGAGCCCTTGCCAAACCTTCACTGAGCCCACCAAGCCGCGAGCCACCCTTGCCGTGACCGAGCCACTACCTTGCCCAGAAACCGAGCCACTGCCGAGCCTTGCACAGTCCCACCGAGAGTAGCCTTCGCCGAGTCACAACCACCCCTTACCGAGACCACAGAACCCACCCTTGCCGAGACTGAACCAGAATTCGAGACCAATGACCAAACACCCACCAACGAGATCTGACCGAGAGCCGCAACAACCAAGCCCAAAACCGAGGAAACAAAGGTCCAAATTTCTGAATTATTAACATTAAAATTTGAAGAAATTAATTTGGTAATTTGTGTGGTATTGGGAGTATTGGATTCGATTAATTGGACTTTGGAAGTGTTGAAATTGATTGAATTCGTAGATTTTGGGGGCGAAGGTTGTAGTGTGGTGATAGTTTTAGGGTAAATTTTGGGGAAATTTTGAGTTTTTAGAGGTGATTCTGCCAAATGTTTTACTAAAAATGGTCAAATAACGATCGTGGTAAGAAGCGTAAATTGGACATATATCTTAATCGGTAATTTTTCCTGTAAAATTTCAGCTAACCAGGTATTATCTTCTAAACTCCTCTTCCATTGTTTAAGACATTTGGGGACAACGTCTCATTTAGGTTTGAGGGAGGGAATTAGTTGATCAGTACCTTGTGTTGTGAGCTGATTTTAGTTTTAGTCCAAAAATTTTCGAAAAATACAAAAAAAAAATTGAAAATTTTTCAAAAATTACAAAAATATTTTGTGTTTTTGTGTTTTTATTTTGACTAAAAAGGTGAAATTGGTAAAAGATAGTTGAGTAAGGAGTTCCCACTTCTAAGACGTATCTCAACCTGTTTCGGAACAAGTTAATTTTTGTTTATTTCCTTTTGAATTATTTAATTTGTGAATTCTCCATAAAACTGACTAAAATGGATCTTCATATGCTCAGTTAGCAGGTATATCAACATGCATAGTAACATACGGACATGAGTTAAAATTGAAAAATTTTGTAATATTCAGTGCTCTAGTTTAATTGGAGGAAGCATCTCAAAAAGCAATGGAGTGAAAAAAAAAAACGTTCGAGATCCGAGTTATTAAGTCTGTAAGGGTGTTTTAACACCTAGTGCCCTAAAACCAATTGGTTTGGGAGTCACTGGCCCAAAGCTCGCTACATGGATCAAAGATGCTGCATAAATATATATATATATATATGAAGTCTGAGTAATTAAGTCCGTAGGGGTGTCTTAACACCTGGTGCCCTAAAGCCAACTGGTTTGGGAGTCATCGACCCAACACTCGCTACATAGACGGAAGATATTGTATATAAATAAAAAATAGAGAAAAATCAAAGAAAAAAATCAGAAAAATCAGAAAAATTATTCCATTGCTACAAAAAGGTGTGAAATCTGATAGAACTTTAGGACAAAAATATTACTCTCTTATCAACTGCACTTATGACTGTTGTGGGCAAAAATGAGTTGTTTAATATTTTGTTGGCTGTGTATATGGAGAATGGTAATTATAATCGGAGAATTTACTTATTCAGTAATTTAGAAAGAAAGAAAACATCTAGTAACTTGGAGTAGAGGTTTCACCTGATTAATCACTAACTTCTTTATTCTATTTTCGCTTGTCTTTTTGCTTTTGTGTGCATTAGTTTTACTTTCTTTTTACTTTTGTAAAATGTTTGTGGGTATCATTGCTGTAAACCCTCACGAGACTACAACTCGTCCACTAGGGACACCTAAGGGTTTAAAGGCTTGTTGCATACGCTAAATGCAACCATGATCCCTACGAAAGTGGCTTAGTTAAATTTTATTATGTTATTTTATTTTATGTTTTGCACGAGGACTAGCAAAATGTTAGGTTTGGGGGTGTGATGAGTGGTAATTATATCACTATTTCCCACTCATTTAACATAATATTTTGTATAGTTTCCCGGGTTTTGTGAACGTTTTGACGTGTTTTATTGTTATTTTGCAGATAAATAAAGTTTGGAAAGCATTGGAAGCAATTTGGGGCCAAAACAGTGAAAAAGGATGAAAAAGGCATTTTTGTAATTTGGTCGCGTCGCGACGCGCAAGCCTTTTGCGTCGTGACGTCTAACGTGCGCCGCTTGCTAACTTGCGCCGGACACGTGGACCAGTCAGAAGAAATTTTCTAAAATGCGCCGGATGCTAACGTACGCCAATCATGCTAACGTGCGCCGTGACACGTGTCATCATCAGAATCGATCATGCTAAAATACGCCTGGACACGTGTCGTGATTCTATGGTGCTGACACTCCGCGTGACACATGTCACCTTCTGAATGGACCGAATCATCGGTGAATCATCTTCTGCCACGTGTCAAGATGCCATTGGACCGAATCTTAGCGCGTGCCACGTGTCAAAATCCTATTGGGCCGATGAAATACGCGTCAATAGTCAACAAGTCAAGCCGCGTGGACCAAGTCAACAGAGCCAGCATCGCGACGCAAGAAGGAAGTTGTCGTCACGACGCCAGATGCCGAATCTGCCTATAAATTCAACTCATCTTCACTTCATTTGGTGTGCTTTCCTTGGGATTTTTTCCCTGATTTCATAGGAAGCATCTAGTTTTGTAATAATAAAATTATGTATTTTTATTTTTAGTTTTTATTACAGCTTTTTATTTATTTACTTTATGTTTTGTAGTTAAATTTCCGCTGGGGTAAAAGGTGAAACATTTAATATAATTATCTAGGTAAATCTCACTTAACTATAATTTATAAATTATAATTTAACCGGATTAATTAATGTCAGACTTTATTACCGCTTATATGGTCGGGTTAAATATAAATTACTTTACCGCCTATATGGCTGGTCTTTATGTGACAAATAATTACCGCCTATATGGCTGGTGTAGTTGGACTAAATGGATTACCGCCTATATGGCTGGTTTTAAATGTTTAACATTATTAATTCCTGAGAAAGCAGAACAAAAAATAATTTATATTTTATAATAAGTGAGATTCCTAGATAAGAAATATTAAATGTGGATCCTCTAACCCCATCATTTTATTTTTATTCTAGGGAAGTGAAGAAACACAATATCCATACTTAATAATTGATTTTCTTTTTATGGGTAATTCTTTAGTTTGTTTATTGAGTCTTGAGCTTAATGCTTCTTGTTGTTTGATCACCAATAAGATTGATATGGTAAACTTAAAATGAACTAGACATAAGGATTTTAAGTTTCAGCCTTAGATTCAATACCCCACAATCTTCCTTGAGGATAGATAACCCTTCAATACATTTCTTTACATGATAGACATATACATGTCGGGCGGGGGTAGCTATAATTGGAACTTGGTCTTAATGAATCCAGGTAATTTGGTTGACATAGACATATGGTTCAATTGGGTTATACTGGGTATTTGCGTCTGACCATCGACATAGGCTTTTGCATATTTTTCGTGTTCCAGGTTAGCAATCTGATTTATTACACATAAATAAGAGAATCAATTCATCTTTATAATAATATTGTGTGGAGTCACGACCCTAGATCCTGGAGTCTTTTCTTTTATTTTCCTTAGTATTTTCTTTTGAGTCTGTTTTTATTTTATTTTACAAAACCACATTCAACCAACCAAAAGCAATCAATTCTCTTCTCCCTATAATTAGATATTTGTAAATAAAGAGTATCAACAATTAATAACAACAATAGGAATTAAGTCCTCGTGGGATCGATATTTTTATACTACTTGAACGATACGTGCGCTTGCGTTGTACGCGTGTGTTTACGCCGGTCACTAGTTAGGCTAGAGGTGAATATGAATATTTCGTGACCTTTACGGTTGTTGCATCGCTTCATGGTTATGTGTTTCTTTTGAAACACAAATCGAAAACTTTTAGATTTTCGACACGAAATAGACAAACAGATCGGCTAAAGTATAAAACAATCACGGTTAGACCATGATGAAATACTTAAGCAATAATTTTCTCATATACTTGAAAGAGTATAGTATTCTTTCAATGAGGACTCCTCCCGGAACACGTCAATTGACGGTGTGTCCGAACGGAGAAACCGAATTTTGTTGGATATGATAAGGTTAATCATGACCCAAACACGTGACCAAACCCGAAATTTCAAGGATCTAATAAGCATGTAAAGGTGTTCATAAATTCAAAATAAGTTGCGGAATATACTTACAATGAACGGATTTGAGCTTTAAAATTTTGATAGGAGATCTCCAAGATCCAATCTTTAAGTGATGATTCCAACTCTTGAAGTAGTTTCCCTATCACCTTAGTTGATTTCTCCAAGTGCTAGCTTTGTTGATTTTGCCACAAAATCAAAGAGAAGGGAGAAGGCCATTCACGCCCATATGCCTTGTGTATTAGGGTTTTTCATTTTCCAAAAGATGTGTTACACAAGTGTGTCAAGTGTGTGAGAGTTAGTTTTGGTAAAAGGGTTTTACCTTTTTCACCCAAACTTGGTAGTTGGGTCTTGGTTTTCTAAAAACCAAAACCATGTAGATAAAAAACAAGTGGTATTGGCTTAAATGCCAACTACCCTGCCAACTACCACATTAAAGTGGGCCCCACATTTGAATTCAAAATTCAAATATCTCTACGAACATTTTCCGCGGCTCGGTTCCGTTTAATCCAATTAAACGAACTTTCGTCGCTAAATAATTAAATCTAATTTAATTAAATAACGATTCCTCGCAAATATATTACAAACGTCGTCTACGAATTAATGCTAAATTAATTCGTTCGTTCGTATTAAAGTCCAACTTTAATTTCGTAATGAAATCCAATTCATATTAATATATCTGATATATCAATTTTAGCCCATACGAATAAATTAAATAGAAAAATCAAATTTAACTATTAAATTTATTTTACCGATTAATTCCAAATTAATCGCGTTCTCTCTCTTCCGAACACATTTAATCCCAGATTAAATAATACCTCAATTAATCCCAGATTAATTTTCTCTCTCTTAATTAATCCCAGATTAATTTTCTCTCTTAATTAATCCTAGATTAATTCTAATTAAATCAACTGTCATCGGTGAATATTTGGGAAGCAACCCAAGAGATCCATGGATATGTTGGTAGTAAATATGGTCATCGAATTATCCGAATACGTGCGTACCTCGTACCACATGCTTACCGATTTACAAGACATGGTTGGCTTCTAGCAAAGCACCGTGCCTACCCAATTCTCCAGAAATATTCTTACTGGAATATATAATCTATGTCAGGCGTAGTATACGTAGTATTGCGTATTGCGATCCAATATCGAATTGTCACGTGCTAGGCCTGAGACTGGAACTGTGTCTGCCCCGTACGAAGCACATGTCGGATGTCTGGTAACTAGTCTCTATTGTCGGATATACATGACCTAGTCATAATATCCCGATGATTGCAGTACTTAAGAGCACTAGTACCGTATCCTACGTGACATCATCTCCACTATGACTAGAGTGATACTTCCGTCTTGACATCACACCCAATACACTACGATTCTCAATATACCAGCAGAGGCGTACACAGAACCGGTTAAAGCCCTGACGACCAAAACTAAAGCACCGATTGTCGCAAGTATTAGCGATGCAAGTCTCAGGTTAAGACAAAATACACCTACCCTGATATCTGACATCCATAGACACATAGTCATACTACCAATGGAATTCCGAGGGATCCATCCAGAGCGAAGCTGTTTCCGCACTATCGATAAACACAACCTCCTATCACACTTGCATAAGTATCCAATACTTAAATATATGAGAACTATGCCGTTGTGCTCCCACAACGCGCACAAGTGCAATACTAGTCTATTCCGCATTATCGATGTCCAGTCTCGATAATACTACGACTAGGGATATTTAATGATTAATCCTTCGAGGACTGATACTGTATCATATCATCTCAATCCAGGAACTAATCATAGGGACCTCCTATCATTTATACATCTAGGTGAACTAATCACAAAAGATAAGAGCGTAATCTCCTTGTCACATAGTTAATTTGTACAACAACACCATGATCTGTACAAATAGTGACGCTATGGGTCATAACTGTCCAACAATCTCCCACTTGGCCTATAGCCAGTCACTCGAGTGTCTTACACCTGAACTATGTACGGTTCGCTCAAACTGCTGAGGAAAGGATTTCTTCAGCGGATTTGTGTGATTATCGTCTGATGCAATTTATTCGATCATCACATCACCACGATGTATGATCCAAACGAATCAGATGAATAGTTGAAGTATATATCTGGATCGTTGATGAGACCATTAATTCTTTATTATGCGCTGTAGCCTAGCTCTGCTGCTAACAGAACTATATCTAATCTAATTAGATTTGTTAATGACCCAGATGGCTTCTATTGCTGCCTCAACCGCAGCAATAACCCGCATTTGTTGTTTATTCGGCAACAACATCTTGCTTGGAAGATTTCCAGCTCATTGTACCGTTATTCAAACTGTATAGTACCGTTGTTACGACTTTTACTCGCCTAATCGGTTAGGAAACTTGCAATAGTGATCCCAGTCACTTCAAGTTCTCCATCTCCATAGTTTAAGACATCATCCTTAGTTCTCTAAGATACTAACGGATGTTCTTATTATCAATCCAGTGACTATCACTGGGATTGACCTGTTTGTGACTCCATATGCTCAAAGCGTATGAGACACCAGATCACGTACATTTTTCAATGTACGAGTTCTCAGAGAGTGTTAACAACTTTAAATCTATCCCAGTAGATCTTTATTCCTATAATAAAGGTTGTTTCTCCCCAAGAATTCTACGGAGAGTTTTCATGAAAGCCAAGTTTTCACCGATTATAATATGGGAATATCATTTCCAAGAAATGACATATCATCATTATTTAGGACATCATTGTCAGTGCGCTCCCACTAACCTCCTTATATACACAAGAATCATATGCGTTTTGAATCAAATCATACACTATTATGATTACATCAAAACGATAGTTCCAAGAACCTAATGCTTGCTTCAATCCAAACATGGATCGAATAACCTGCAAACCTTGTTTGCTAGTTTTGGTACGACAAAATCGTCAGGATGTTATAAACATCCTCCAAAGAGGTTTCCGTTTAAGGAAAGCGATTTTTGACGTTCAGCAGCCATATTTCATGAATGAAACATGCAATATCAGCAAGTATTATCCAAATGGATTTATCCATGGCAATAGGTAAAAGGTTTCATTGTAATCAACACAATATTGATAACGATACCTTTCCACTACAAGCCTAGCTTAGTACGTTGGTATGCTGCCATCCACGTATGTCTTCCTTGAAGACATATATAGTACCAATAGGCACAATGCCTTGCGGTACAACAACTAGTGTCCAAACATAGTTGATATACACGGAATCCATTTCGAACTCATGGCACTTTGCCATAATAGGGAGTCGATACCTTGTAACACTTCCTCATACGTAGTCAGTTGGTATTTCTCAAAAGATTGACATCTTTATGAGGTGAGATCAGAAACCCATACCCCAGGTTGTTTTCTGACTCTCTCCGATCTACGCGGTTCTTGTGTATTCGAAGATTACTGGTATAGTTTCATCCATGATGAACTGTTCGTGTTCCATTAAGGACTTGGTGCCTTGAACAGTATAACTCTGATTTTCATCGAGTTTTACTATCCTCCCACTTACCACTGCATATCGGTATTCCTTTTAGGAAAACCGCATTGTGAGCAACAATTACATTGTTCTCAAGTGAGTTGTATAAGTACTATACTTTGGTTTCCCTAGGATAACCTACAATTGGCACATATCCAATTTGGGTTCTTGTTTGGTATCATCCAACATATGCTTAGCATTCCCAAATCAACAGGAATAAGAAAACCCGGTTTCTTTCCTGTTCATATCTAATATGAAGTCTGTCAAACAGATTTTCATGGAATCTTATTCAAAATAAGTATTGCACTGTTAATGCTTATCTTTTGAAGGAAAATGGTAGCTCAGAGCGACTCATGATTAACCTTATCATGTCCAACAAAATTCGGTTTCTCCGTTCGGATACACCGTCAAACTGACGTGTTCCGGGAGGAGTCCTCATTGAAAGAATACTATACTCTTTCAAGTATTTGAGAAACTTATTGCTTAAGTATTTTCATCATGGTCAAACCGTGATGTTTTAATACTTTAGCCGATCTGTTTGTTTATTTCGTGTCGAAACTCAAAAGTTTCCGATTTATGTTCTTCAAAAAAAACACAACCATAATGCGATGCCACATCCGTAAAGGTCACGAAATATTCATATCCACCTCTAGCCTAGCTAGACATGGGCCCACTTATATCAGTATGAACAAGGGCTAATAGATCGGTAGCACTTACACTTTTACCAAGTAAAGGTGTTTTAGGCACTTTGCCCAATAAACTAGATTCGTAGACTTCATTTGAATGGAATCAAATCCGTCCGAGTACCCCCTTCTTCAAAAGTGTGGATATACGAGTCTTGTTTCATTGTGTCCCAGACAACAATGCCACATATATTTCTTCTGATCAAATCAGTTTGAGCTATTTTTTTGTCACGTTATATGTTTGAGATTTATTTATATTCAAAATATAAATACTGTTATTCACATCTAATGTGTTTATCTCAATATCATCTTTATAAAATAAAACACTTTAGTGTTCTAGAATATAAAGGTATACCCGCAACGGGTTAAACCCTGATATGGAGATAATGTTTCTAGTCAAACTAGTTACATTATAACAGTTTCCTAATTTAAGTACACACCCGAAGGGTAGTTCCTAAACTTAGGTATCTATGGTAAAATAGTGACTTTCGTCCCGTTTTCGATTCGCAGATTAATCTCAATTGAAGTCAGTATCCTGCTTATAGCAGATTCTGCACATCAATGCATATTTATGTATCACACTTAGTATTTAAAATCCAATTTTAATATTAGTAGTGAACATATTTATGACAAACATATTTGAAGTCAGAGTCTTGCCCTTTCTTTTATTCCTTCATGTCTGCCTTATCCATACGGCAGTCACGCTTCAATGACTCCGTTTGCCACAGTTTAGGCAGACATCTTGGGATATGTCATTTGTCTTCCTAGAAGACTATAATGATTTTGCCTTTGCCATTTTCTACATTCTAGAAGCCTTTGGCCAAGCCTTGGCCTTTTAGAATATTGAAGTAAGATGCGCCTTGCGCTACTTGCCTTTATTGCAAACTTTGGCTTTGTCTCCTTGAGAATGGCCATTAACTCTCCAAGAGTTATTAATTGCAATTTAATACTTCTAAGATCTAAGAATAGATCTATGAAGATCCTTCAATTTCTTTATCATACTTTAAGGATCTAATCCTTAGTTCTGATCAGGAAATTAAGGAGTCTTTATGGCAAGCATAATGGATTATACATTAAAGTTATCATCACATGAATTTTCCAAAGATCATGCTCTACTATTTGCTTAACTCCGGGCTTAGGCCTAAGATGTTATTTTATCAAATAAAGTAACTTCTTAGTTTCAGGACTATCTTGAAATTTATTCTCAATTTTAAAATTAAAGTCGTCTAAACACATTTTCCATAGGATAATGTTTTAAACACTAATCTTTCAATTTAATCTTGATTCTAATAGTCCAACTATTTAATCAACGATTTCAGGTACAATCTAATGTAATGATTACTATAGTCTAACTATATAACTTATTACAATTTTATTGGTTAAAATCAAATATATATTGATTACTATAATCCAATTATATAATCATTATAAGTGATCGGTAAAATTCAAATATATTGATTACTATAATCCAATTATATAATCAACTATAAATTAAGGGTAAAATTCAAATATATATTGATTACTATAATCCAATTATATAATCAATTATAAATGAAGTAGTTTGAATACAGTCCAACTGTTTAATTAAAACAACAATAAATATATTAGTCCAACTAATATATAATTTATTTGACGAATGATATTTGATTGAGCGAGTATGGCAAGTAACTAAACGAATATTGCAAATCTAATATTTGCCTCCCACTATTTTTCTGCGAGCCTCTAACCCTCTGTCGAGTACTCGGGAAACCATGTTTCCTAGTGGGATAGGATCCCGTTAAATAACACACAATCTTGACTTTGGCCAACAAATTGTATGATACTTAACTAGGTAGATCTCTAAGGTCAATTGGATCTCATCCAATTCCTAGATCCAGTAGGTGGACATCCAAGTCCGAAACATATATCTTATATATGCCAATATATCAAATATATTACCTAACCTTTTTCCTCTGAATCAACTAAGCCTTGGCTTTGGCACAACAAACTTAATGATCTCAGTTAAGCAGAACCCATTGACATGGAAAGCTTCGTAATCAATGTCGATGGACAAGAAGTGATCTTGACTTTGGCCAACAAATCACAACTTGGACAAGACACCGATATAGAACAAAACTCTCATGATTCAAACACATCGGCAATTGACAAAGGTCTTGACTTTGGCCAACAAACCAATGCCAACTTTGGATCTTGAGTAAGAATCACTCAACGGAAGGAAAAACACTTAATATGTTTGAGGGTTTTTCGCGTGCAAATTGGCAACCAATTTATTATCTTTGATTAGGTCTCATCATCATACACCCTTAAACATGCATTCTAAACACATAATAAAGCGCATATAAATAAATAAATTAATAATGATATGCGGATGGATATCTCACAAATTGTTCCTAGAACAAATCACTCCATTTCCTCTCCCCGGCTAGAACTATTCTAATTCTACCCAATTACAAAATACAATAAAGAAAGCTCATTTACATTGTGGGGAATATGTGAGAAGAGAAATACAATGAGAGAGGAGATAAAAGGCTGGACACGTAGGTTTAAACATGCATTGCTCAACACAAATTGAATCCAAAATTCATCATTTCATGCTCAACATGTTCTTTGATTATAACATAAACATTATTGACTTTGATTCTAATCCAATCAAACCAACAATCAACATTTAAACATGCATTTAAACACATCATTTCATGTTACAAAAATCAAAAAACTGCCCAGTTCACTGCAGTGGGTTTCGGCCACACTAAGGAATTATAAAAAATTTGATCCAAGCAATTTTTCTCAAATCTAATCATGCACAACTCTAAGTTAACATAATCTAAGCATGCTCAAAGCATCAATTTGAAGAAATCATATTCAAAACATAAAAGCCCCAAATTTTAGTCTCATGAACCCTAAAATTTTCAAGCTTAAAATTGGCTCTTGATACCATTGTTAGTGTTCCTAGAACATGCCAATGATCTAATAAGCATGTAAAAGTGTTCATAAATTCAAAATAAGTTGCGGAATATACTTACAACGAACGGATTTGAGCTTTAAAATTTTGAGAAGAGATCTCCAAGATCCAAGCTTTAAGTGATGATTCCAACTCTTGAAGTAGTTTCCCTATCACCTTAGTTGATTTCTCCAAGTGCTAGCTTTGTTGATTTTGCCACAAAATCAAAGAGAAGGGAGAAGGCCATTCACACCCATATGCCTGTGTATTAGGGTTTTTCATTTTCCAAAAGATGTGTTACACAAGTGTGTCAAGTGTGTGAGAGTTAGTTTTGGTAAAAGGGTTTTACCCTTTTCACCCAAACTTGGTAGTTGGGTCTTGGTTTTCTAAAAACCAAAACCATGTAGATAAAAAGCAAGTGGAATTGGCTTAAATGCCAACTACCCTGCCAACTACCACATTAAAGTGGGCCCCATATTTGAATTCAAAATTCAAATATCTCTACGAATATTTTCCGCGGCTCGGTTCCGTTTAATCCAATTAAACGAACTTTCGTCGCTAAATAATTAAATCTAATTTAATTAAATAATGATTCCTCGCAAATATATTACAAAAGTCGTCTACGAATTAATTCTAAATTAATTCGTTCGTTCGTATTAAAGTCCAACTTTAATTTCGTAATGAAATCCAATTCATATTAATATATCCGATATATTAATTTTAGCCCATACGAATAAATTAAATAGAAAAATCAAATTTAACTATTAAATTTATTTTACCGATTAATTCCAAATTAATCACGTTCTCTCTCTTCCGAACACATTTAATCCCAGATTAAATAATACCTCAATTAATCCAGATTAATTTTCTCTCTCTTAATTAATCCCAGATTAATTTTCTCTCTTAATTAATCCCAGATTAATTCTAATTAAATCAACAGTCATCGGTGAATCTTTGGGAAGCGACCCAAGAGATCCCTGGATATGTTGGTAGTAAATATGGTCATCGGATTATCCAAATACGTGCGTACCTCGTACCACATGCTTACCGATTTACAAGACATGGTTGGCTTCTAGCAAAGCACCGTGCCTACCCAATTCTCCAGAAATATTCTTACTGGAATATATAATCTATGTCAGGCGTAGTATACGTAGTATTGCGTATTGCGATCCAGTATCGAATTGTCACGTGCTAGGCCTGAGACTGGAACTGTGTCTGCCCCGTACGAAGCACATATCGGATGTCTAGTAACTAGTCTCTATTGTCGGATATACATGACCTAGTCATAATATCCCGATGATTGCAGTACTTAAGAGCACTAGTACCGTATCCTACGTGACATCATCTCCACTATGACTGGAGTGATACTTCCGTCTTGACATCACACCCAATACACTACGATTCTCAATATATCCAGCAGAGGAGTACACAGAACCGGTTAAAGCCCTGGACGACCAAAACTAAAGCATACCGATTGTCGCAAGTATTAGCGATGCAAGTCTCAGGTTAAGACCAAATACACCTACCCTGATATCGGACATCCATAGACACATAGTCATACTACCAATGGAATTCCGAGGGGTCCATCCAGAGCGAAGCTGTTTCCGCACTATCGGTAAACACAACCTCCTATCACACTTGCATAAGTATCCAATACTTAAATATATGAGAACTATGCCGTTGTGCTCCCACAACGCGCACAAGTGCAATACTAGTATATTCCGCATTATCGATGTCCAGTCTCGATAATACTACGACTAGGAATAATTAATGATTAATCCTTCGAGGACTGATATTGTCTCATATCATCTCAATCCAGGAACTAATCATAGGGACCTCCTATCATTTATACATCTAGGTGATCTAATCACTAATGATAAGAGCGTAATCTCCTTGTCACATAGTTAATTTGTACAATAACACCATGATCTGTACAAATAGTGATGCTATGGGTCATAACTGTCCAACACCTTGAGCATAGCCATTAACTCTCCAAGAGTTCTCTCTTGGTTTATCATGAACCTGCCCCAGCATTCCGGGTAGAGACTGTAAGATCAAATCTATGGAAGTCTCGGCCTCGAAGGTTATGCCCAGCTAACCTAGCTGTTCGATGTCAGCAATCATCTGCGACACCTAGTGCTCGACAGATGTACCCTCTGACATACGCGAGCAAAAGAGCTTCTTTTGCAATTCTTATTTCTAAGATCTAAAAATAGATCTATGAAGATCCTTTTAATTTCCACATCATGGTACAAGGATCTAATCCTTAGTTCTGACGATGAAATTTGAGGATTCATTGCAGCAAGCATAACAGATTGAGAACTAAAGTTATCATCACGATGAGTTTTCTAAAGCTCATGCTCTACTATTTGCTCAACAACGGGCTCAGGCCCGAGAGGTTTCTCTATCAAATAGAGTAACTTCTCAGCTCCCACGACTATCCTGAGATTCTATTCCCAATCTGAAAATTAAAGTCGTTAAAGATATTTTCACCCAGGATTATGTCATTTGACGCTAATCTTTCAAGTCATCTTGATTGCTATAGTCCAACTATCCAATCAACGATTTCAGGTACAATCTAATGTAATGATTACTATAGTCTAACTATATAATTAACTACAATTTGATTGGTTACTTTCAAATGTATTGATTACTATAGTCCAACTATATAACCAACTACAAATGAAGTAGTTTGAATACAGTCCAACTGTTCAATTAAAACAACAATTGAATATTAGTCCAACTAATATATTTATATTTTAATGACGAAAAATTAAAATGAGATTGTAAATTTAATATTTGCCTCCCATTATTTTTCGGCGAGCCTCTAACCCTCTGTGGAGTACTCGGGAAACCTAGTTTCCTAGTAGGCTAGGATCCCGTTAAATAACACACAATCTTGACTTTGGCCAACAAGTTGTATGAAACTTAACTAGGTAGATCTCTAAGATCAATTGGATCACATCGAATTCCTAGATCCAGTAGGTGGACCTCCAAGTCCGAAACATATATATTATATATATGCTAATATATCCAATATATTTCCTAACCTTTTCCTCTAAATCAACTAAGCCTTGGCTTTGGCTCAACAAGCTTAATGATTCTAGTTAAGCGCGACCCATTGACAGTGGGAAAGCTTCGTAATCGAAGTCGATGAACAAGGAATGACCTTGACTTTGGCCAACAAGTTACAACTGCCCAAGACATACGATATGGAACAAAGCTTACGCGGTTCAAACACATCCGCGATGGACAAAGGTCTTTACTTTGGCCAACAAACCAATGCCAATCTTGGATCTTGAGAGAGAACCACTCAATGGAAGGAAAAACGCTTAATATTGAATGAGGGTTTTTCACGTAAATTGGCAACCAATTTATTATCTTTGATTAGGTCTCATCATACACCTTTAAACATGCATTCTAAAAGCATAATAAGGCGCGATAAAATTTTATAATGATATGCGGATGGATATATAACAAACTTTTTTCCTAGAAAAAATCTCTCTATTTCCTCTCTCCCGCTAACACTATTCATAATTCTACCTAATTACATAATACTTCTAAAGAAACCTCATTTACATTGAGGGGAATTAGTGAGAAGAGAAATACAATGAGAAAAGAGGTAATAGGCTGGACTCGCAGGTCAAATTTAATAAATTCAAAATTTATTACAATAATTTCCAAAATTGCCCTCACCCTTCTAATATCCATCTGATATACATTATTCATTCAATACATCCAAGTATTCACACAAAGCATGTTATCAATCAATCTAATCCAATTAATTAATCTTTGAATTAATGACCATCCAATGTTCAAACAATGATTTGATATGCGCGAGTCCAACTCGTTTAAGAATAAATACTCAAAGTACGTATTCTTGAATTATATCGAACTACAATTTTAAATCCAATTTAAATTGTATGCAATATTAATTCATATTTAATTCCAAATTAAATAATTACACTTTTAATAGTGCCTTTTAGACTTGGATTCCAAATCCAATAGAAATTGGGTCTCAAAGGCCCAGTTAGTATCCAATACTATTCAATTAAAGTCCAATGGGCTTTCAATTAATTCTTTAGGCGTGGGCTTTGGCCATTATGGATCAAACCCAAAAGCCTTGGCCCATTTAGGTATCATCATATGCCATAAAATCAATCTAGGCCCATTAGGCCCAATTAGATTATTAAAGGCCCAATGTCATACTTTGGACTTTATGGAAATGGTTTTAGGCCCAATTGGATCCAACCCAATTGCCCTAAACCAAACTTGGCCCAACCAAGCCCATTAAGCCCAATTACAACAAATTAAATTAATATATCATTCCAAATTACATATTAATCTAATTAAAGTGCAATTAGTATAATTAATCAATTAATTTAATATTTCCAAAATATCAATTAATTTAATTAATCACACTTAACATTTCAATTTATGTCCAACGCAAGTTAAAGAATAATCAATTCATTCCAACATGCTAGGCTCATGGCATTGGCAAGGAAGTTTTCATGCAATTTGATTTCAATCCAATTAAATCAATATATATCATACATATCATGCCAACAACACATCCAATTGTTAAATTTCAAAAATTAACCATGAGCTTCCTAGGGTAATTCTCGGCCAAACATGGATTTTGGGGATTTTTTATCTAATCAATTTATCAAAAATTCAATTCAACTCATCAATTTAGGCAAAATCAAGCTCCAAGCATAAAATCCCAAATTAAAGTTTACAAACCCTAGAATCAAAATCAAGCTTAGATCTCGCTCTGATACCATTGTTAGTGTCCTAGACATGCCACAGGATCTCTAAGCGTGATTCGTGTGTGAATAAAATAAAAAATAAGTTGCGGAGGACTTACATTGGTTTGGATGATTTTGAAAACTTTTTTCTTTGAAGATGGAAGCTCCAAGCCTTCTTTTAGTATTTCCAACACTCTGGTGAGTCTCCCTATCACCTTCATTTGACTCCTTAATGTGTTGGCATTGAAGAATTTTGCAACAAAATCCATGGACAAGAGGGAGAAAAGCTCGACATTTTTAGGGAGAAGATAGAGCATGCTGTGAATAATGAAAAAGTATGTTAAATTGAAAAGTCAACAAGTCTTTTATATTAAGGTTAAGTGTTGGTTTTGGCTTGAGTGTTTTAAAAGCAAAGCCAAGCTTATCTTTCAACAAATCAAATCCAAAACCAAGCCTAACCACTTCCATCATTAGTCAAACAAATGATGTAAGTGAAGTGGGTCCCACTACTTTTAAATTCCGAATTTAAGTCGGCTAACTCAACACGCAACTTCACTCGGGCTCGGGTTCGTTTAATCCAATTAAACGAATTTTCCGTTGCGACATAATTAAATCCAATTAATTAAATAATAATGCCTAGCAAAATTATTACGAAAGTCACTTGCGAATTAATTCTAAATTAATTCTTTCGCCCGAATTAAAATCCAATTTTAATTCCGCTTTGAAATCTAATTTCATTTAATATATCCAATATATTATTTTAGCCCAATTAAATAAATTAAATAGAAAAATCTAATTTAACTATTAAATTTATTTTTACCGATTAATTCCAAATTAATCGTGATCTCTCTCTTCAAGTCGAATTAATCCCAGATTAATTCTTGTCGTAATTAATCCTAGATTAATTTTCTCTCTCTCTCATAATTAATCCCAGATTAATTTTGTTCGAGTCAAATGTCATCGGTGAATCTTTGGGAGGCGACCCAAGAGATCCCTGGATATGTTGGAAGTAAATACGGTCATCGGACTATCCGAACACGTGCGTACCCGGTACCACATTCCTACCGATTTACAAGACATGGTTGGCTTCTAGCAAAGCACCGTGCCTACCCAATTCTCCAGAAATATTCTTTTAAGGAATACATGATCTTTATCAGGTGTTGTATACATAGTATCCAATATCGGATGTCACATGCTAGGCCTGGGGCTGGAGTTATGTCTGCCCCGTACGAAGCATATATCGGATCACTAGCAACTAGTCTCTTTATGATCAGAAAGTCATGACCTAGTCATACTTTCCCGATGGCTATAACACTATAGAGTACCAGTTTTGTATCCATGCATGATCATCATCTCCATATGACTGAAGTGATACTTCCATCTTGACATCACACCTAATATACTACAATTCTCAGTATACCCAGAAGAGGCGTACACAGAACTGGTTAAAGCCCTGGACGACCAAAACCAAAGCGTATTGATTGTCGCAAGTATTAGCGATACAAGTCTTAGGTTAAGACCAAATACATCTACCCTGATTCGGATTCCCATAGACACATAGTTATACTACCAATGAGATTCTGATGGGTCTATCCAGAGCGAAGCTATTCCTTACCATTGGCAAATAGAACCTCTTATCACACTTGCATGAGTATCCAATACCCAAATATATGAGAACTATGTCGTTAAGCTTCCATAACGCGCACAAGTGTAATACTAGCCTATTTCGTATTATCGATGTCTAGTCTCGATAATACTACGACTAGAGATATTTAATGATTAAACCTTAGTGGATTAATATTGTCTCATATCTTATTAATCTGGTACTAATCATATGGACTTTTATCATTTATATATCCAGGTAATCCAATTACAAATGATAAAAGAGTAATTTCCTTTGTCACATAGTTAATTTGTACAAATAGTGATGTTATGGGTCATAACTCTCCAACACTCTGTCTCTGAAAACCTGAAGTATGAGGGCGTTACGTATCGATGTCTCCCATACGTCTAACTAGAGCCAGGAGTGCAAATCCATGACTTTGGGGCGTTACATATCGCCGTCCCCCAAAGCATGCCACTCTTATCCCTGAAACTAATGGTCTTGGGGCGTTACATATCGTCGTCCCCCAAGCCACTGAACTAGAACTGGGTGTACGGATCTATGCTACCCTCGAAGCTCTGAAACTAGGATCTAGGGCATCTGTTATCTGTTGGACAGTTATGACCCATAGCATCACTATTTGTACAGTTCATGGTGTTGTTGTACAAATTAACTATGTGACAAAGGAAATTGCTCTTTTATCATTTGTAATTAGATTACCAAGATGTATAAATGATAGAAGGTCCATATGATTAGTTCCGGATTGATAAGATATGAGACAGTATCAATCCATAAAGGTTTAATCATTAAATATCCCTAGTCGTAGTATTATCGAGATTGGACATCGATAATGCGGAATAGACTAGTATTGCACTTGTGCGCGTTGTGGGAGCATAACAACATAGTTCTCATATATTTGGGTATAGGATACTCATGCAAGTGTAATAGGAGGTTGTGTTTACCGATGGTACGGGAAACAACTTCGCTCTGGATAGACCCCTCGGAATTCCATTGGTAGTATGACTATGTGTCTATGGAAGTCCGAATCATGGTAGGTGTGTTTGGTCTTAACTTGAGACTTGCACCGCTAATACTTGCGACAATCAATGTACTTTGGTTTTGGTCATCCAGGGCTTTAACAGGTTCTGTGTACGCCTCTTCTGGGTATATTGAGAATCGTAGTGTATTGGGTGTGATGTCGAGATGGAAATATCACTCCAGTCATAGTTGAGATGATGATCACGTAGGATACGGAACTGGTTCTCTTATGTACTGCAATCATCGGGATAATATGACTAGGTCATGATTATTCGATAATAGAGACTAGTTACCAGAGATCCGATATGTGTTTCGTACGGGGCAGACACATTTCCAGCCCCAGGCCTTGCACGTGACATCTGATACTGGATCGAAATATGCAATACTTCGTATACTACGCCTGATATAGATCACATATTCCAGTAAGAATATTTATGGAGAATTGGGTAGGCATGATGCTTTGCTAGAAGCCAACCATGTCTTGTAAATCGGTAAAAACGTAGTACTAGGTACTTACGTGTTCGAATAGTCCGACGATCGTATTTACTGCCAACATATCCGGGGATCTCATGGGTCGCTTCCCAAATATTCACCGATGACGTATGACTCGCACTTTATTAATCTGGGATTAATTAAATGAGAGAGAGAAAAATAATCTAGGATTAATTGCGGAGATATTTTATCTGGGATAAAATATCATTTAAAGAGAGAGAACAATTAATTTGGAATTAATCGATAAATTAATATATTCGATATATTAAATGAAATTGGATTTCGACGCGGAATTAAAATTAGATTTTAATTCGGGCAAACAAGTTAATTTAGAATTAATTCCTTAGCGACGTGAATAGTGATTTTGATAGGCATAATTATTTAATTACGTCGCAACGGAAAATTCGTTAATTTGGAATTAACGAACTCGAGCCCGAGAGTGTTTGCGGGCCTACTCGCATTTCGAATCAAGTGGGGCCCACAAGTCACATCAAGCGTCAAATCACTAGTCAATCAAGTGATAGAAGTCACATCACTTTGAGTGAAGTGATGCTTGTCATCATTGATGTGAATAGTGATGGATAGTTGGTGAAAAGCTTTTGATGGCTTGAAAGACATTTATCAATATTTTATTATATTGGTGTTTGACTTTCAAAATGTGTATTAGATACACAATTCTTTACACAAAAAAATAAGAACATCATCTTCTTTCTTTTCTCTTTACAAGTTTCGGCCATGGTGGCCTTTTCTCTCCCAACCAATTCGGCCAAGGGCCAAATTTTTGTTTCTTATTTTCTTGGCAAGGCCGAGAATCACAAAGAAGCTTAGGAAGATTTGTGGCAAATTTTCCATGTGCTAGCACACAAAAGAGGACATACAAAGGTGATAAGGAATCTTTTTCATGAGCATGGAATCACCATTAACATAGCTTGGAGCTTGGAGCATCATTGGAGCACACTTGGAGGTGGTGACCGAAAATTGGAGGAGCCAAAAACTGCCCACTGCCGAGAGCACCTTGGAGGAGAGCTTGAAGTTTTTGTGTTTGTCGCATCGCTCAACCGATCATTGTAAGTATTCCACAACTTCTTTGAGTATTCGCACATGATTTTCATTGCCTGATTTGATCCCGGGACTATAGTAGAAACCCAAAAATGGTATCAGAGCCTAATTGAGCATGAAAATGATTTAGGGTTAAAATTGGGTAAATTCAATTTAGCATGATTTGATGAAATTGTTTGATTGAGTATGCTTGAATGATGTTCAATTGAAGTTGGATTTGATCAAATTCATGAAAAGTTGATTGGATCAATTTTTGCCCAAATTTTAGGCTTGGCCGAAAATGGAAGAACCCTAGAAGTCATGGTATTTTTTGATTTTAATCATTGGATGAATTGAAATCAATTGGGTAATGTTGATTTGAGATTTAACTGGATTGAATTTTGAATTAGACAAATAAATCCCAAAATGCCGAGACTATAAGCATGAAATGATTGATTTTTGGTTCAAATGTGTTGGACATCGGACTATCCGAACACGTGCGTACCCGGTACCACGTTACCACGTTCTAGCGATTTACAAGACATGGTTGGCTTCTAGCAAAGCATCGTGTCTACCCAATTCTCGAGAAATATTCTTTTAAGGAGTACATGATCTTTGTCAGGTGCTGTATATAATAGTATTGCGTATTATGATCCAGTATCGGATGTCACATGCTAGGCTTGGGGCTGGAGTTGTGTCTGCCCCGTACGAAGCATATATCGGATCACTAGCAACTAGTCTCTTTATTATCAGAAAGTCATGACCTAGTCATACTTTCCCGATGGGTATAACACTATAGAGTACCAGTTTTGTATCCATGCCTGATCATCATCTCCATATGACTGAAGTGATACTTCCATCTTGACATCACACCCAATATACTACAATTCTCAGTATACCCAGAAGAGGCGTACACAGAACCTGTTAAAGCCTTGGACGACCATACCAAAGCGTATTGATTGTCTCAAGTATTAGCGATACAAGTCTTAGGTTAAGACCAAATACATCTACCCTGATCGGATTCCCATAGACACATAGTTATACTACCAATGGGATTCTGATGGGTCTATCCAGAGCGAAGCTATTCCCTTACCATCGGCAAATAGAACCTCCTATCACACTTGCATGAGTATCCAATACCCAAATATATGAGAACTATGTCATTAAGCTTCCATAACGCGCACAAGTGTAATACTAGCCTATTCCGTATTATCGATGTCTAGTCTCGATAATACTACGACTAGAGATATTTAATGATTAAACCTTAGTGGATTAATATTGTCTCATATCTTATTAATCCGGTACTAATCATATGGACTTTTATCATTTATATATCCAGGTAATCCAATTACAAATGATAAAAGAGCAATTTCCTTTGTCACATAGTTAATTTGTACAAATAGTGATGTAATGGGTCATAACTGTCCAATACTCTGTCTCTGAAAACCTGACGTATGGGGGCGTTATGTATCGATGTCTCCCATACGTCTAACTAGAGCCAGGAGTGCAAATCAATGACTTTGGGGCGTTACATATCGCCTTCCCCCAAAGCATGCCACTCTTATCCCTGATGAACTAGTGGTCTTGGGGCGTTACATATTGCCGTCCCCCAAGCCACTTAACTAGAACTGGGTGTACGGATCTATGCTACCCTCGAAGCTCTGAAAGTAGGATCTAGGGCATCTGTTATCTATAGTCCTGAAATAGGATATGGGAGCGTTACGTATCACCGTCCCCCAGTCCTCTATATGTGCACATGTTATCTGTCAATTCCATGTATGTATCTAGTTACATACTGAGGTGGGTTTTTCCCACATTCCTCGAAAACCATAAAATCATAATTT
>SKCR01046150.1:0-91425 GCA_019454045.1 Zanthoxylum bungeanum | reverse complement strand
TCTTCGATGGACAAGGGCTTGACTTTGGCCAACAACCCATGCCAATCTAGGATCTTGAGCATGGAATCACTCAATGGAAGAGGAAAAGACGCATGATATTTGACGAGGGTTTTTTCGGCGTGCAAATTGGCTACCAATTTTAATTATCTTTGTTAAGGTCTCCATCATCATACACCCTTAAACATGCATTCTAAACACATAATAAAGCGCATATGTAAAATAATAATGATATGCGGATGGATATTTTACACATTGATCCTAGATCAAATCTCTCACTTTCTCTCTCCCGCTTAGCACAAATATTTCTTCTACCCGTTACACTACACTCTAAAGAAACCTCATTTACATTGAGGGGAATATGTGAGAATAGAATACAAGAATAGGAGATAAGGCTGGACTCGCAGGTCCAATTTATAAATCAAATTTATTACAACAATTTCTAAAATCGCCCCACCCGGCTAATATCCATCCGATATACATTATTCAAACATCACAACCATGTATTCATACAAGCATGTTATCAATCAATCTAATCAAATAATTAATCTTGATAATTAGTGATCATCCAATGTTCAAACAAAGATTTGATTTTGTTCGAGTCAAACTCGTATTGCGAACACGTACTCAAAGTACGAATTCCCACGAATTAAATTAAATTACATAATTAAATCCAATTTAATACGCATTTAATTCTAATTCATTATTTAATTCCAAATTAAATATTACACTTTATAAAATAAACCTTTACGACTTAAATTCCAAATTTAATCGTTACGGGTCTCAAAGCCCGATTAATATCCAATATTAATTTAATTAAAGTCCAATGGGCTTTTAATTAATTCTTCAAGGCGTGGACTTTTGGTCAACTCGGGTCAACCCGCAACCAAAGTCCAATCCGGGATTTACCCCATAAACCTTTAAATTAATTTTGGCCCATTAGGCCCAATTAAACGTTAAAGGTTCATTAGTCGCATTTGTGCCTTTTGGAAGCGGTTTTGGCCCTAATTGGATCCAACCAATTTTGGCCTAAACCAACTTTGTACAACAAAGTCCAATAAACCAATAACAACTTTAAAGCCCAAATCCAATTTTAAGGCCCATTTTAATTAAATTACAAAATCCAATTTTACAATTCAATTAAACAAAGTGCATAGCATTATTAATTACCCAAATCAAATTTTCCAAAACATCAAATTTGTCCAATTAATCATGCTTAACATCAATGAATCATGTCCAACATGATTTGATCAAAATCAAACCCAATTTCATGCTTCAAGTGTCTCGGCAAAGAGGGAATTATGCCCAAATCAAATTCAATCCAATTGAACCAAATTAAACATAAATTCAACATCCCCAAATGATTTGCAAGTCATCCAATGAACAAAAAATCAAAAATCCAAGACAATTTTAGGGATCATATTTTCGGCCATCACAAGCAAATTGGGGAAAATTGTTCCAAACACTTTTTCATCAAATTGATCTAATCAATCATCAATTAAACAACATTCAAGCATTCTAAATCATCCAATTTCATTAAACATGCTCAAAATCAAGTTTACCCAAATTTGTCATGCCCAAAATTTGGGAAAAATGGATCCAACCAAATTTCATGAAATTGATTATGCACACATCAATTCAACCCTCATTCAAGCATACTATACTAAACAATTTAATCATTTGATGCTCAAATTGAGTTTACCCAAATTAAAGTTTTGGCCACAATAAGCAAATTGGGGAAAATCAATCCAATCAATTTTTCTTCAAATTGATTACATATAACTCTAAGTTATTCATATACAAACATTCTTAAACAAACAATTTGTTAAAATCATGCTTAAATCAAAAAGCCCCAAATTTTGCTCAAGAACCCTAAATTCGTTTTATGCAACCAATAGCTCAAGATACCATTGTTGAGTTTCAATCAAGTCCCAAGGATCATAAATCATGCATAAAAAACGAGTATGAACACATCAAAGGAGAAAGGCGGAAACATAACTCACATTGAACGGTTTGAGATGCAACGAAGAAGATGCGTTTTCTGCCTCCTTCATGCTCGGCAGTGGCGTCCTAATGCAGTGGGCTGCTCGGTTTCACTGGTTTTTGTCTCTCCAAGAATCGGCCATTGATGAACCCATGGAAGCTCCAAGCTTCAAGCTCCAAAATTGATTCCAAGCTCACAAATTCGTTTCCCTATCACCTATGTATCACTCATGGTGTGTGCTAGCACTTGATTTTTACCACAAAAACGTTATCTTGCTTCTCATTTTGTTCGGCAGTCCAGAACAAGAAGAAGAAGAAACAAGAACGGTCCAAAACCGTGAAGGAGAAGAGGGAATGAGAAGACCGAATGTGGTCCAGGAGAGAGAGAAAGAAAAATGAATTGGTTTATATATTTTCCAAAAAGGCAAATACCAAATTCTTTTTACTTTCCAAAAAGTAAAATTCAAAAAGCAAAACAATAAATGCTTTTCAATACCACATCAATCACTCAAATCAAGTGACAACTTGTCACATCACTCAAAGTGACATTTGATTTGACGCTTGATGTGATTTGCGATTTGATGCTCGATTTGACTTGCGTGCCGCACTCGAATTCGAAATGCGAATGCGCTTGCAAATAATCCCGGGCTCAGGTTCGCTAATTCCAAATTAACGAATTTTCGGTCGCGTCGTAATTAAATGATTACGCCTAGCGAATTCACTATTCACGTCGCTAACGAATTAATTCTAAATTAATTCGTTCGCCCGAATTAAAATCTAATTTTAATTCCGTGTCGAAATCCAATTTCGATTAATATATCGAATATATTAATTTTACCGATTAATTCCAAATTAATCGTTCTCTCTCTTTAACGATATTTTATCCGAGATAAAATATCTCCGTAATTAATCCCAGATTAATTTTCTCTCTCTTCCAATTAATCCCAGATTAATTAAAGTGTGAGTCATACGTCATCGGTGAATCTTCAGGAAGCGACCCATGAGATCTCCGGATATGTTGGCAGTAAATACGATCGTCGGACTATCTGAACACGTAAGTATCGCGTACTACGTTTATACCGATTTACAAGACAAGGTTGGCTTCTAGCAAAGCGCCATGCCTACCCAATTTTCTAGAAATATTCTTACCGGAATATATAGATCTGTATCAAGCGTAGTATACCGTAGTATTGTGTATATCGGCCCAGTATCGGATAGTCACGTGGTAGGGCTGGGGCTGGATAAGTGTCTGCCCCGTCCGAAGCACATGTCGGATGTCTGGTAACTAGTCTCTATAATCGGATATGCATGCCTAGTCATAATATCCCGATGGTTGCGCAACACTTAAGAGCACTAATACCGTATCCTGCGTGACATCATCTCCACTATGACTGAAGTGATACTTCCGTCTTGACATCACACCCAATACACTACGACTCTCTGATAACCCAGAAGTGGTGTACGCAGAATCGGTTAAAGCCCTGTACCACCAAGACCAAAGTCTATCGATTATCGTAAGTATTAGCGATGTCAGTCTCAGGTTAAGACTTTACACACCTACCTTGATTTCGGCCTCCCATAAACACATAGTCATAATACCAATGGGATTCCGAGGGGTCTATCCAGAGCGAAGCTGTTTCCCGTACTATCGGTGAAACACGACCTCCTATCGCACTTGCATAAGTATCCAATACTTATATATATATGAGAACTATGCCGTTGTGCCCTCACAACGCACACAAGTGCAATACTAGCCTATTCCGCATTATCGATGTCCTATCTCGATAATACTCCGGCTAGGGATATTTAATGATTAATCCTTCGTGGACTGATACTGTCTCATATCATTCTCAATCCAGGAACTAATCATAGGGACCTCTCTTCATTTATATATCTATGGTGATCTAATCACAAATGATGAGAGTGCAATTTCCTTGTCACATAGTTAATTTGTACAACAACACCGTCATCTGTACAAATAGTGACGCTATGGTCATATTATCCAACAATTATGATTTTACAATTAAACCTCTGTGTAATTATTGAATTAATCTAATTAATCCAATTAGGTCAAAATAAATAATCAATGTTATCCAATAACACTTGATTATCTTAGTTGATAATTATAATATCAAATATTATCTTTTATAAAAAATAATCGGCTTCCCAAGTGCTCAACGAGTACACTTCATATTGAGACTCTCTAAGTTCAGACAAGTTCGTCATATAAGCCTAGCTAATATGTACGCAATTCGACCACCTCTGAATTCACGAAGAAAATGAACGACCTTTCTAACTATACAAGTCGAGGTCATCACATATGTTTAACAATCCCTCCGTCGTAGGCTATCCGAGTTATGCTTAGGAAACATAGAATACACTGTCAAGTTTCTGAGGCGCACATCTCATGTCGACATGTCCACGATTCTTAAGAACTAATACGATCCACCCTAGGTGATCGACTTTGGCCAAAGATTTAAGAATCATGACTTTACTAACTTGGATACCTAAACCCCTTATGGTACACATACGGGCCAACAGATCCTATCTTGCTTCGCACTTGATTACTGAGTGCATCAATCCACACTCAACGAACATCTGGAGGCCAGACCATGAAAAGTTCTAATATACATGACATCAAAGTTTGGAGGATCTCACACAAAATCAATGTTATCCTATAGTCAAAGGATTACATATGCTACTCGACTCGAGGAGATTCCTATTGATGGTGGTGTGTACTTCCAACTATTAGGAATCACCTATGAGTCATTTAGTATTCGATTCAACGAATACCCATATGTCTATACGAGTTTCCAAAACTCATGGTACATAGGGTTAAAACATTGGAACTCCAATTCCAATATACAACATGTGCTAGTATTCTAGGTTATAGGAATTCGATCGTATTCCAAAACCAACGACTAGGAATATTTACTTTAAGAATAATTTACACCTAGTGTCAAGACTATTCTAAGGTCGATGTCATTCTTAGCATATCTATACATAAATCTAATAAGCATAATGACAATACTATTAATAAGGTATTAAATGAAAAATATATTTATTTTATTAATAAATAATAAAATGTACAATTTGGATTGGCACTCCAAGCACCAACTCTATCAGTATGTTAGAGACATTTTATGGACTGACCGCTAGATGTTTGTTGGGTGTGAATCGATGCACTCGTTAATCTAATGTGTAACAAGATAGGATCTGTCGGTCCATATGTATACCATAAAGGGTTAAGGTATCCATGTGAGTGAGTCACGATTCTTAAGACTTTGGCCAAAGTCCATCACCTAGGGTTGATCGTATATATCAGAAATAATGTTATGATTAGTTGTCAAGAATCCTAAACATATCAAAAAAATGAGATGTGCGCCTTGGAAACTTGACGGTGTAATCTATGTTTCCTAAGCACAACTCGGATAGCCTATGACGAAGGGATTGTTAAAAATATGTGATGACCTCGACTTGTATAGTTCAAAAAAGTCGTTCATGTTTTTTGCAAATTCGGAGGTGGCCGAATTACGTACATATGAGCTAGGCTTATATGACGAACATGTATGAACTTAGAGAGTCATACAATATCAAGTGTATTCGTTGAGCACTTGGGTAGCCAATAATATTTGATATTATAATTATCGATCAAATTAATTAAGTATTATTGGATAACATTAATTATAATTATCAATCAAATTAATTAAGTATTATTGGATAACATTAAGTATTTAATTGACCAAATGGGATTAATTGGATTAATCCAAATTAATAATCACATAAGGGCTTTGTTGTAATTTCATAAATATCTTTCTCATTGGAGGATATTTTGGTAATTATAAAATATGTAATAATAGGTGTATTTGTCTTGATTTAATTAGATTAAATCAAAGTGATAGACAATGAACTAATCAAGTACTTTATTTAGATTTAATTGGATTAAATAAAAGTTGTGGACAAAGTTGATTAGTTACACATAATATGCATATTTTGATAAATTGGATTAAGCCCAAATAAAAATTGATTAGAATTTTATTAATTTAAAATTACCTATGCTTGACTATAAGTGGAAAGCTTGAGCAAGTTTTTGATTAAGTAAGGATAAGGTAAAACATAAGAAAAATTAACCTAAAGAAAGTATTTGTGAGAGAATCTTTGGAAGTTCTCTATATTTTCATCAAGGAGAAGAAGATTGGATCTTGGAATCAAACTTGTTAGATAAGTTTTATCTTATCAAAAGTTATATTTTTCATTAGTGAGTTGTTATCATTAGTGAAGCATATACTGATGTATTATGTATTGGATACATAATAACATAGCTTGAACTCAAAATTAGATTAATGAATTGTGTAGGGATGTTTTGGAACCATAAACATAATATGCTTATGAATGGGTCAAATATTTTCATGTTGGACATGAAACATAAAATTAGAGTTTGGAACTCTAGATAAAAGCTTTGAGCTATGACTACCATTCTAGAATCACTTGACCACTTTTAAGTGACATAGAATTGTTCATGAGTCACTTCTTTGTGGGGTTCTAATTTTTTTTTGTATTTTAATTCAAAGTAATTCATATATGTATTTCGAATACATTTATGTTTATTCTATAACATGTTGATAATTTTTTAAAAAAAAAAATTAGATTTTGGGTGTTTGAAATTGTTTAAAAAATATTGAAAATGTATTAGCTTAAAAACCGCAAGTATAAGCTCTCTGGTTTTCCAAAGAACTGATACATTCTTTTGAAAATAAAATATATCAGCTCTTTGCTATAGTACGCACGCACATTGTAGCGCTTACATGCACTAAAATATGTATTTTTATTTTTAGTTTTTATTACAGCTTTTTATTTTTTTACTTTATGTTTTGTAGTTAATTTACCGCTGGGGTAAAAGGTGAAACCTTTAATATAATTATTTATGTAAATCTCACTTAATTATAATATTTAAATTATAATTTAACCGGATTAATTAATGTCAGACTTTATTACCGCCTATATGGTCGGTCTAAATATAAATTACTTTATCGCCTATATGGCTGGTCTTTATGTGACAGATAATTACCGCCTATATGGCTGGTGTAATTGGACTAAATGGATTACCACCTATATGGATGGTTTTAAATGTTTAACATTATTAATTCCTGAGAAAGCAGAACATAAAATAATTTAAATATTATAATATGTGAGATTCCTAGATAAGAAATATTAAATGTCGATCCTCTAACCCCAGCATTTTATTTTTATTCTAGGGAAGTGATGAAACACAATATCCACACTTAATAATTGATTTTCTTTTTATGGGTAATTCTTTAGTTTGTTTATTGAATCTTAAGCTTAATGCTTCTTCTTGTCTGATCACCAATAAGATTGATATGATAAACTTAAAATGAACTAGACATGGGATTTTTAGATTTCAGCCTTAGATTCAATAGCCCACGATCTTCCTTGAGGATAGTGTAGGCATTGCATTTTTGCATGTGAGTCCCTATGATGAGTCTCATTTGGAGGCACTATCTTTTAGTCGAGGAGGAAGTGCGGGAAACGTTGTCGGAAGGGAATCGGCATTTCGTTAAATTTTATCCGCATGTTTAGCTCCAAGCTAGCTCGTTGGACCTCCGTTTTAAAGCACATTTGGCCTAAAAAAACCCAGAACCGTTTAACCTTGGCCCAAACCCACTCACCAAACCAACACAACACCTAGCCCACCACACTTGGCCCACACGCCCAAGGCCCTCAAAATACAACCCAATTAAATAATATATTAATTAAATAATATACCAAATTAAATAAAACATTAAATAAGATCATGCCTAATTAAAATAAATCAACAAAATATTATTCCTAATTAAATATTATATTCCTAACTTAACAAATATTATGCCTAAACAACACAAATCAAATATACTAACTTCCTAATCTAGCCAAATCATGTCCCCAATTAACTTGATTTATTTACCCTTTTAAATGATAAAATCCATCCCTTTATTATTTGATCCCTTTCCTTGTCAAGCAAGGAGTAGCCCTACCCCTTTTGCCTATAAGAAACCCTAAATCTCTCTCAGCCTCCTCTCTTCCATCTTCCCTTAGCCTCTCTCTCGGTAATTAAAAACAAACAAAAAACAAGAATCACAAACCTTAAGGAGCTCTCGGCAACCCTCACTAATCTTCACGCCATTTGCTCACAGCCCAATCTGCCACACCTGACCATGCATGCACGCAACCATTTTCATGCATAAGCCCTTCACACACTCAACACCTCACCAACTCAACCTCATTGCCTTAACAACACACCAAAGCTTTCAATGGCCCCATTAGCAATTCACGCACCTTCCTCCACTTGCCCTCAAGACTCACGCCACAGTCCACTCAATAAATGCAACAAACAGCCCCTTAACGCATCAACACATTGCCTAAATCAACGCCTGAAACTGCCACACAAACACATTGTCACAAGCCCTCCCGGAACTGCATCGAATCAGCCCCCTAAACTGCAGTAAAATCATGATGAAAACAGTCCCCTCTGAAACGGCAGTAAAACCATGAACACAATGCCCCAAAATAGCAGCCAAACACCCCAAAACAGCCCCTAAAAAAAACAAAAAATAGTGACCTGAAAAACAGCAGCAAAACAGTAGCAAAAAGGATGAAAAAACAGTAACTCGAACAGCGAAACAGCGAGCTAAAGCGTTGAACCAGAGAAACAGAAAGTTGCGGAGCTTTAGCCCTTCCGATCACCGTGAAACGCAAGTCTGAAAGTCGACATAAAAGGTTAGACCTGAGGGTATTCTTTCACATCCGTTTTTTTTAGTTGTATTTTTTATTATTTATTGAGTTACGTTTGCATGATCATTGTGGAGTGAAACATGTTGTGGCCCTTGAATAGATAAAAAATGCATGAATTGAAAAATGGTGTATGTTGTGGCCCTTGAATGAAATGAAAGATGTGCCGCCTCTCGTGGTATATAGGATGGAAACCCGGACATAAATTTCAGAGCCGATTCCGAAGGGACGGTAGAATGATATGTACTCGGGATACAACTCCACGTACCACTTGAGTAAACGGCGCATATTTTGTTTTATGTCATTTTGATTTGTTTATTATTCGTTACTTGATTTCCGCATGTTATTTGTTTATGTAATGATGAGATAAAGCGCATGGGCTTAGTAAGTGCGATTAAATGTCCTCTATTTTGAGAGGTTAAAATCATTTACCACGATGCTTCGCCGTGCCAGATGATGTATATTTGGTTGAAATTGAGATATGTTCAATCGGGTATACGAAGTCCGATATTGTTGTCTTTATTTTTATATGCATCGTGTTATTAGCGTATGGCTTAGTAAGTGCGATTAAAGGTCCTCTATTTTGAGAGGTTAAAATCCTTTACCACGATGCTTTACCGCGCCGGATAATGTATATTCGATTGGATATGAGATATGTTTAATCGGATACACGAAGTCCGATCGTTGTCTTTACTTTTTTATATATGTATTGTGTTGTTGCGCATGGGCTTAGTAAGTGCGATTAAAGGTCCTATATTTTGAGAGGTTAAAATCCTTTACCACGATGCTTTGCCGCGCCGGATAATGTATATTCGATTGGATGCGAGATATGTTCAATCGGATACACGAAGTCCGATATAATTGTCTTTACTTTTTATATATGTATTGTGTGTTTGCGCATGGGCTTAGTAAGTGTGATTAAAGGTCCTCTATTTTGAGAGGTTCAAATCCTTTACCATGACGCTTTGCCCCGCCGGATAATGTATATTCGATTGGATGTGAGATATGTTCAATCGGATACACGAAGTGCGATATCATTGTTTTTACTTTTTATATATGTATTATGTTATTTGCGCATGGGCTTGATAAGTTGGATTTAATGTCCTCTATGTCAAGGGGTTAAAAGCCTTTACCACGATGTCTTGCCGCGCTTCTCACTATGCCACTTATCCTTTTGCGCATCATTACTTCATTTACGCACGCATTACGAAGTTCCATATAGTTATCTTTATCTTTGTATGCATTGTAATGAAAAGCGCATGGGCTTATGGTGTTGGACTAAAAGGTTCTCCATTTGGGGGAAGAAAAGCCTAAAAGGCTACCTTTACCACGATATTTGCCGCGTCTTTCATCTATTGATTGCATCATCTATTCTTGTATTGGCTCGATCTATTATCATTGGTGTACCCATGTTATTATAGCATTTGGGCATTATTTCTCGTGGTATATAGGATGGAAACTCGGACATAAATTTCATAGCTGATTCCGAATGGACGGTAGTATGATCTGTACTCGGCATACAATTCCACGTACCACTTGGAAAAAGGCCCACGCATGTGTTCGTGTCAATCCTAGATATCTTTTCTGCATCACATCACGACATGTCTATTTTAGCGTATAGTTGTCTCTTTTTACCTTATACATTTGTATTACCTCTTTAGTTATCTATTTCCATTATGCGCTTAATTGTCTTTCCTTAATATGCATGCTTGTAAGAATGTTATTTGTTTGCGCTTCTGTGTCTACCAATGTGAAATTGTATGCTTTCCGTATGTGAATTTATCTTTATGCATGAATTCAGACATAGATTATATACAAGTAGGTTGTATGCAAATTTGGACATAGATTGTAGGCAAATAGGTTGTTTGCAAATATGAAAATGTGTTATATGTAAACTTAGATATGAGCTTTGTACTATGCATGCAAACTTATGAGTAAATTATCCTTGGAAATATGTTGCTTAGGCTTGGTTAGATTATTGCACAAATCATTTTATTAGAAGTGGCATAAGTAATGGACCATTCCGAACCCAACGATTTGAGGTCCTCCCTTGCGAGGGGTGAGTGCGGCCTTAAATCTTTGTCCCGATTCACACAAGGTGGCGACTCCATTATTCTCTGATTTAGTCCCCCGCGGGCTACTCCGTACTCCCAACTGGGCCATGAGCCCGGAACAGTATGCGTCGCCCAGTTTCTGTGTCCCACAGTGTGGCGACTCCACTGGGGATAGAGAATCAGCCCTGAAATAATGTCTTGTAATATTATGATTTGTGCTTTAATTGACCGTGTCTACCGTGGGTTAAAAGGGGTTTAATCAAAGGCATTTTGAGGCTAAGTAATGGTTTGGTGTCTTCCTTCACTCACTACTTTTCTAGAAGGAAAAGTTGTGAAGGCACTTAGATAATCATCTACTCGTAGACTACGGTGATGGACTAATTTGGAGGACTCGTTGTTTATTCCTAACACTAAGCGATAAGAGCCTAAGAGGCTTGGGTACTTAAGAGAGCCTCGCTCCACCCTCCTTCTGGGGAATCTACAATGGGAAATCCATCTGACAGTCAGTCAGACACCATAACTCGTTGGCACGTACTGTAAGGTATAAAAAAGGTGCACTCACTTGGTTGCTCGAACCCTTGAGAGGGGAGACCTAGTTGTGGGCAATCCTTCGCCAGTGAGAGTCTTTGTCTACACTCCCGCAAACCCACAAGTAGACCGGGGTCGTATGGCCTATAGAAACTATTTCCTTGTGCTTGTGGACCATCCTCATTTGGATGCAGTTGGACTTCTTGTCAGAAATGCGAAATTGTAGGGCCATTTGAACTGGGACGAGTTCGTATCCTATGAAAATTGGGCCAAAAGCTTCTGAAATATTGATGGGCCACTCTGTAGAAATTATTTCTATATGCTTGTGTTTGGGAACATGGTCATTTGGATCCATTCAGACCTTTTGTCATGAGGTATGGGCTTGTTGGGCCATTTAAACTGGGGCAAGAACATATCTTATGATGATTGGGACAAAAGCTTCTAAAACGCCAATGTGCCATTATATGTTTGTGTTTAGAAATATTATCATTTGGATACGGTTGGACTTCTTACCATGAGATGTGAACTTGTTGGGCCATTTAAACTGGGACGAGTTCACTCCTATGACAGTTAGCCCAAAAACTTCTAAAATGATGATGGGCCGATTTGTGTGAAGATTTTAATGAGTTGATATATTCCTTGTATCGCATGCATCTCATTCATCTCATGCATACATATATCCTATTAACACCCTCTATGTCTAAAAAGATATCATAGAGTCTCGTTGGGTTAGGGAAGAGGGAAGACTCACCAAAAGACCGGTAACAGATATGAGTACGTCTGATAACGAGGTATCCTGGATAGATCAGTTGGAAAATGGTTTCATCAAGATTACCGAACAGTTGCAAGCCTTGACTACCGCCATGGCGAATATGGTTGTACCCCGTGCTGGGGGAAATTCCGAGAATGTGAGGTGCGAGGAGCCTCCGAATGAATTGGGGGATGATATCCCCACTTTTGATGATGACATGGAAGAGTATGCAACAGGCAGAGTGATTGGGTCTCAGGAAGAATTTCAGAAGCTTCGGGATCATGTTGAAACAGTTACCCGTAAAATGAGGGGTAAACATGAAGAGTTGTTAGATTATGAGGTAATGACCTTCGGAGAACAACTGCTAGCTCAGTTTAAAATGCCCGACATGGCCAAGTTTAATGGGAATGGAGACCCGAGAGTCCATCTGCAGCAATATGTCTCAGTCATGAGTTCAGTGGGCCTATCGCAGCACCAAGTCCAAAAGATGTTTGGGATGTCACTCGAGGGGGCACCTGTGGTTTGGTATCACAACCTTGAGAAGTAGGTTAAAGAAGATTGGAGGGAACTAGCTGATGTTTTTCTGAAACAGTATGTTACAGACTTGGAGATTGATTTGTCACTCTGAGATTTGGAGAACACTAAGCAGAAGCCGGAGGAGAGCTTCAAGAAGTATGTAGACCGCTGGAGAAGCCAGCTTCTGAAAATGCAGACTCGGCCCTCTGAGAAGGACCAGATAAAAATTATCATCAAGGGCACCAAGCCCTCTATTTATAGTAAGCAGGGGAGGATGACTTCGATGATTTCTAATTTTCGACAGTTGAGGGAAACTGTCATAGATATTGAGGAAGAAGAGGCTGAAAACATAAAGTTTTATGGCCAGAATAGAAGAACTTTTGGGGGGCCTTCTGAGACCAAGCCCGCTACTGCCGAGGTCGCTACTGTCAAGAACAGACGATTCTCCAATCTTGGTAGACCTTTGTCAAAGGTGTTTGAAAAACTGAAGGTACAAGGACTTCTAAAACCTTTGGAACCTAGGCCATTTCCGAACCCTGTACCACCGTACCTCAACCTAAACCAGTATTGTTACTTCCATCAAGAAAAAGGCCATGACACCGACAACTGCACCCGCCTTAGGCATGAGGTCCAAAACCTCATTGACTCCCATAAAATACCCAATCCAGAGAAAGAACAACCTAACACATACAAAAATCCCTTGACTAATTACCACTCCATTTCACCACCCACATACATGATCAACTCCGGCTTACCCGAAACCTTTGTCCTCCAAACTCTCAACCACCAGGCTTCTTGCATTGAGATAAAGGATAATAATAGTAAATAACCATAGGTCAAGGAAGAAGGCAATGTTGCGAATGGTGAAGTTATTCCTCCTAGTTTATTTGATCCTGCATTTTTAATATAGACATTGATTTAGTCTACATGTTCGAACCATTTTCTTAAATGATAATAAAGACGTTCATTTCGCTAAATCTCTTATGCAATATGAGTATATTTGAGAAAAGCATTCAACCTAGGTACTATGAAATTCAGTGATGTTTAGAACACGGGGAATCCTCGGAATAAGCAAGCAGAAAAGGTAAGATAGCCATTCAGAAATTGGTAAATGGGGGTAGTGAAAATATCAGACTTGGAAGAGAATTAGTTCACCGAGCCGATCAACGTAGACAGATTGAAGCAGTGGCTTGCCTGAGGAAAAGAAGACTGAGCAGTCACCAAGAGAATTGGCAGAAGACCTAACCCAACGGGATAGGAACATTCATGCATGCATACACATAACACATTTTGCATCCTTTTGGGTTTGTTTTGTTTTGTGTTCACAGGTTTTGAAGAATAAAAAAGAAAGCGGCAAAGAACAAGCTAATCAGAAACGGTAAAAAGCATAGTATCGGATTCGGGTAATAATCCCAAGGTTGAGGCCCATTTGAGTTTGAGTTTTGGGTATGGCAATCTGGGGGCGAGGCCCACATCATTATCAGTAGCAGTCTTGCCGGGTATGGCAATCTGGGGGCGAGGCCCACGTCATTATCAATATCAGTCTTATCGGGTATGGTAATCTGGGGGTGAGGCCCACGTCATTATCAGTATCAGTCTTGCTGGGTATGAAAATCTGGGGGCGAGGCCCACGTCATTATCAGTAGCTTGGGGACAAGTCACATGGTTGAGGCCCATATCAGTATCAGTTTTGGGGCGAGGCCCACATCAGTTTGAGGGCAAGACCCACATCAGTATCAATCTGGGGGCGAAGCCCACAGTCAGCTTAGTTCGTGACTAAATCCCACATTCAGTACAGTTCGGGAACAAAGCCCACAGTCTGCTCAGATCAGGGAATAAAGCCCATATTCAGTACAGTTCGAGAACAAAGCCCACAGTCTGCTCAGATCAGGGAATAAAGCCCACATTCAGTAAAATTCGGCAACAAAGCCCACAGTCTGCTCAGATCAGGGGATAAAGCCCACATTCAGTACAGTTCGGGAACAAAGCCCACAGTAAGCTCAATTCGGGAATAAAGCCCACATTCAGTGTAATTCAGGAATAAAGCCCACATTCAGTACAGTTCAGGAACAAATCCCACAGTCAGCTCAGATCAGGGATAAAGCCCACATTCAACACAGTTCGGGAATACAGCCCATGACAATAAAGCCATCTCTCAACACAGTTCGGGAATACAGCCCAAAGGAATAAAACCAACTTTCAAACCAGTTCGGGAACAAGGCCTAGGGGAATGAAGCTCTATCTTAACACAGTTCGGGAATACAGCCCAAAGGAATAAAGCCCACTTTCAAACTAGTTCGGGAATAAGGCCCAATGGAATAAAGCTCTATCTTAACACAGTTCGGGAACAAGGCCCAGGGGAATAAAGCCTAGAGGAATAAAGCCCTATCTTGATACAGTTTGGAAAAAAGCCTAGAGGAATAAAGCCACCTTCAATACAGCTCGGGAACAAGGCCCATAGGAATAAAGCTCTATCTTTACACGGTTCAGGAGCAAAGCCTAGAGGATTAAAGCCCACTTGCAAAACAGCTCGGGAATAAAGCCCAATAGAATAAAGCTCTCTCTCAACGCAGTTCGGGAATAAAGCCCAAAGGTCAAAGCATCTCAGGATAACAAGTAAGTTAAGCAACAGCTGGCGAGCCAGGTAAGTAGAAATGCATTGCATAACTTTGATAGGATTGTTCAAAGTCACACACTGCACAAGTCCCGTCAAAGTGGGGGTGACTGTAGGCATTGCATTTTTGCATGTGAGTCCCTATGATGAGTCTCATTTGGAGGCACTACCTTTTTAGTCGAGGAAGTTGCGGGAAACGGTTGTCGGAAGGGAATCGGCATTTCATTAAATTTTATCCGCATGTTTAGCTCCAAGCTCACTCGTTGGACCTCCGTTTTAAAGTACATTTGGCCCAAAAAACCCAGAACCATTTAACCTTGGCCCAAACCCACTCACCAAACCAACACAACACCTAGCCCACCACACTTGGCCCACACGCCCAAGGCCCTCAAAATACAATACAATTAAATAAAATATTAATTAAATAATATACCAAATTAAATAAAACATTAAATAAGATCATGCCTAATTAAAATCAATCAACAAAATATTATTCCTAATTAAAAATATTATATTCCTAACTTAACAAATATTATGCCTAAACAACACAAATCAAATATACTAACTTCCTAATCTAGCCAAATCATGTCCCCAATTAACTTGATTTCTTTCCCTTTTTAAATGATAAAATCTATCCCTTTATTATTTGATCCCTTTCCTTGTCAAGCAAGGAGTAGCCCTACCCCCTTTGCCTATAAGAAACCCTAAATCTCTCTCGGCCTCCTCTTTTGCATCTTCCCTTAGCCTCTCTATCGACAATTCAAAACAAACAAAAAACCAGAATCACAAACCTTAATGAGCTCTCGACAACCCTCACTAATCTTCACGCCATTTGCTCACAGCCCAATCTGCCACACCTGACCATGCACGCACGTAACCATTTTCATGCATAAGCCCTTCACGCAGTCAACACCTTCATTTCCTCGGCAAAATAGAAGACAAAAGATAGAAGATGAAGCAGTCCCTTTTGGGCGAGAGAGAGAAGAAATGGTGAAGAGAGAGTGAAGTGTTTTTGGCTCCCCAAAACCGTATACCAAGAGAGAGAAAATGAAAAAAAGTGTAATTGTTTATTAATTTCCAAAAATCAATTAACATATACCATTTTTCAATTTTCAAAAGTCAAAGGTACAAGCCTTTTAACTTTCCAACCACCATCACTATTCACATCAACGCACATCACTCAATCAAGTGACAACTTGTCACATCACTCAAAGTGACATTTGATTTGACGCTTGATGTGACTAATGATTTTACGCTTGATTTGAATTCCGTGCCGCACTCGAATTCGAAATGCGAATGCGCTCGTAAACACTCTCGGGTTCGGGTTCGCTAATTCCAAATTAACGAATTTTCTGTTGCGACGCAATTAAATGATTATGCCTAGCGAAATCACTATTCACGTTGCTAACGAATTAATATAAATTAACTCGTTCGCCCGAATTAAAATCCAATTTTAATTCCGCGTCGAAATCCAATTTCGTATAATATATCAAATATATTATTTAATCGATTAATTCCAAATTAATCGTTATCTCTCTTTAATTGATATTTTATCCCAGATAAAATATATCCGCAATTAATCCCAGATTAATTTTCTCTCTCATCTAATTAATCCCAGATTAATAAAGTGTGAGTCATACATCATCGGTGAATCTTCGGGAAGTGACCCATGAGATCCCTGGATATGTTGGCAGTAAATCGGGTCGTCGGACTATCCGAACACGTAAGTAACTAGTAATACGTTTTACCGATCTTCAAGATAAGGTTGGCTTCTAGCAAAGCGCCATGTCTACCCATTCTCTAGAAACATGCTTACAGGAATAAGCGATCTATATCGGGCGTAGTATACGTAGTATTATGTATGTCGATCCAGTATCGAATGATCACGTGCTAGGCCTAGGGCTGGAATTGTGTCTGCCCCGTACGAAACACATGTCGGATGTCTGGTGAATAGTCTCTATAATCAGATATACATGACCTTGTCATAATATCCCGATAGCTGCAACATTTAAGAGAACCAGTCTCGTATCCTACGTGATCATCATCTCCACTATGATTGGAGTGATACTTCCGTCTTGACATCACACCCAACACACTACGATTCTCAATATACCCAGCATAGGCGTACAAAGAAACCGGTTAAAGCCATGGACGACCAAAACCAAAGTATATTAATTGTCGCAAGTATTAGTGGTGCAAGTCTCAGGTTAAGACCAAATACACCTACCCTAATTTCGGACTTCTATAGACACATAGTCATACTACCAATGGAATTCCGAGGGGGTCTATCCAGAGCGAAGCTGTTTCCCGAACCATCGGTAAAACATAACCTCCTATTACACTTGCATGAGTATCATATACCCAAATATGTGAGAACTATGCCGTTGTGCCCTCATAACGCGCACAAGTGTAATACTAGTCTTTTACGTATTTATCGATGTCCAATCTCGATAATACTCTGACTAGGGATATTTATTGATATATCCTTCGTGGACTGATACTGTCTCATATCATTCTCCGTCCAGGAACAAATCATAGGGACCTCCTATCATTTATATATCTAGGTGATCTAATCACAAATGATAAGAGTGCAATCTCCTTTGTCACATTGTTAATTTGTACAACAAAACCATGGTCTGTACAAATAGTGACGCTATGGGTCATAATTGTCCAACAATATCCCACTTGGCCTATAGCCAGTCACTCGAGTGGCTACCACCCGAACTATGTACGGTTGGCTCAATTTACTGAGAAAAAGCTTTCGTCAGCGGATTTGCATGATTATCATATGATGCGATTTATTTGATCATCACATCGCCACAATGTATGATCCGAACGAATCAGATGAAAATTGAAGTATGTATCTGGATCGTTGATGAGACCATTAATTCTTTAGCCTGTGCTGACGCCTAGCTCAGCTTCTAATAGAATATATCTAATCTAATTAGATTTGTTATTGACCCAAATGGCTTCTATTGCTGCCTCAGCTGCAGCAATAACCCGCATTTGTTGTTTATTCGGTAACAGTTATCTTGCTTGGAAGATCTCCGTAATTAATTCTAGATTAATTTTCTCTCTCATCTATATAATCCCAGATTATTCAAGAGTGCAAGTTGTGCGTCATCGGTGGATTATCGGGAAGCGACCCATGAGATCTCCGGATAAGTTGGCAGTAAATACGGTCGTCGGAGTATCCGAATAACGTACGTACCAAGTACTACGTTCTACCGATTTACGAGACAAGGTCAACTCCTAGCAAAGCACCAAGTCATCCCAATTCTCCGGACATATCCTTTTAAGAATATTTAAGATCTATATCAAGCGTAGTATACTAATGTATTGTGAATATCGGCCCAGTATCGGATAGTCACGTGCTAGGGCTGGGGCTGGATAAGTGTCTGCCCCGTCCGAAACACATATCGGATGTCTGGTAACTAGTCTCTATAATCGGATATTCATGACCTGGTCATAATATCACGATTGGATGCGCATCACTTAAGAGCACTAATACCGTATCCTGCGTGACATCATCTCCACTATGACTGGAGTGATACTTCCGTCTCGACATCACATCCAATACACTACGATTCCTGATAAACCCAGAAGAGGTGAACACAGAACCAGTTAGATCCCCCAACCACCAAAACCAAAGTTTACCGATTGTCGTAAGTATTAGCGATGCAAGTCTCAGGTTAAGACTATACACACCTACCTTGATTTCGGCCTCCCATAGACACCTAGTCATAATACCAATGGGATTCCGAAGGGTCTATCCAGAGCGAAGCTGTTTCCCGTACCATCGGTGAAACATGACCTCCTATCGCACTTGCACAAGTATCCAATACTTATATATATGAGAACTATGCCGTTGTGCCCTCACAACGCGCACAAGTGCAATACTAGCCTATTCCGCATTATCGATGTCCAGTCTCGATAATACTACGGCTAGGGATATTTAATGATTAATCCTTCGTGGACTGATACTGTCTCATATCATCTCAATCCAGGAACTAATCATAGGGACCTCTCTTCATTTATATATCTATGGTGATCTAATCACAAATGACGAGAGTGCAATTTCCTTGTTACATAGTTAATTTGCTACAGCAACACAATGATCTGTGCAAATAGTGACGCTATGGGTCATATTATCCAACAATCTCCCACTTGGCACATAGCCAGTCACTCGAGTGTCCTACACCCGAACTATGTAAGGTTCGCTCAAATTGCTGAGGAAAGGTTTTCGTCAGCGGATTTGTTTGATTATCGTTTGACGCGATTTATACGATCATCACATCGCCACGATGTATGATCCAAACGAATCAGATGATATAGAAGTATATATCTGGATCGTCGATGAGACCTTTAATTCCTTAGCTTGTGCTGACGCCTAGCTCAGCTGCTAACAGAACTATATCTAATCTAATTAGATTTATTTTTGATCCAAATGGCTTCTATTGCTGCCTCAGCTGCAGCAATAATCCGCATTTGTTGTTTATTCGGCAACAGTTATCTTGCTTGGAAGATTTCCAGCTCACTGTCCCGTTATTCAAACTTTATAGTACCGCAGTATTTAATCGTTTGGAAACTTGCTGCAGTGATCCCAGTCACTTCAAGTTCTCCTTCTCCATAGTAAAAGATAGCATCTTTAGTTCTCAGAGATACTAACAGATGTTCTTAACTTCAATCCAGTGACTATCACTTGGATTGACCCGATTGTGACTCCATATGCTCGAAGCGTATGAGACACCAATACAAGTACATTTTAAATGTACAATTTCCCAGAGAGTGTTAACAACTCCAAATCTATCCCAGTAGATCTTTATTCCTTGAATAAAGGTTGTTACTCCCCAGAATTCTACGGAGAATTTCTATGAAAGAATATTTATGAAAGCCAAGCTTTCACCAATTGCTTTATGGGAATTTCACTGTTAGTGCAATCTCCCACTAACCTCCTTATATACACAAGAATTATTTCGTTTTGAGTCAAATCATAAACCATTATGATTATTTCAAAACGACAGTTCCAAGAACCTTATGCTTGCATTGATCCAAACATGGATCGAATAACCCGCAAACCTTGTTTGTCGTTATATAAAATCGTCAGGATGTTGTAAACATCCTCCAAAAGGTTTCCTTTTCAGGAAAGCGATTTTGATTTATAACTGACATATTTCATAAATGAAATATATAGTTATTTTCAAGCATTTTTTTTAAAAATGGATTTACCATGGCAACAGGTAAAAGGTTGAACCGTTATTAACACAATGTTGATAACGATACCTTTTCGTCAAAAGCCTAGCTTTGTACGTTGGTATGTTGCCTTCCATGTATGTCTTCCTTGAAGACGTTTAATGTACCATAGGCACAATGCCTTGTGGTACAACAACTAGTATCCAAAATAGTTGTCATACATGGAATTCATTTCGGATTCATGGCACTTTGCCATAACAGGAGTCGATACCTCGTATCACTTCCTCTAAACGTAGTCGGATGGTACACCTCCATAAGATTGACATCATTATGGGGTGAGATCAGAAACCCATACCCTAGGTTGTTTTCTGACTCTATCCGATTTACGAAGTTCTTGTGTATTTGAAGATTAATGGTATAGTTTCATCATAGATGAACTATTTGTGTTCCATTAAGGACTTCGTGCCTTGAACAGTGTTACTCCGATTTTCATCGAGTATCACTATCCTCCCACTGACCACTGCATATCGGTATTCCTCTCAGGAAAACCGCATGGTGAGCAACAATCACATTGTTCTCATGTGAGATTTACAAGTACTATACTTAAGGTTTCCCTTAGGATAACCTATATTGGCACTTATCCAATTTGGGTCCTTAGTTTGGTATCATCCAAACGCTATGCCTGGCATACCCAAATTATCAGGAATGAGAAACCTCGTTTCTTCCCTGTTCATATCCTATATGATATCTGTCAAACAGATTTATATGGAACCTTATTCTAAATAAGTTTTGCACTGTTAATACATATCCTGTAGAAGGAAATAGTAGCTCAGAGCGACTCGTGATAAACCTTATCATGTCCAACAAAATTCGGTTTTAGTTCAGACACACCGTCTAACTGACGTGTCTCGGGAGGAGTCCTCACATGAAAGAACACCGTACTCTTTCATTTATATATGAAACTTACTGCTTAAGTATTTTCCATTTCGGTCTTACCGTGGCGGAATAACACTATAGCCGATCTGTTTGTTTTCTTCGTGTCGAAACTTTAAAAGTTTCCGATCTGTGTTCTTCAAAAGAAACACATAACCACAACGTGATGCTACATCCGTTAAGGTCACGAAATATTCATGTTCACATCTAGCCTAGCTAGATATGGGCCCACTTACTTCACCATGAATAGGGCTAACAGATCGGTGGCCCTTTTACTATTACCAAGTAAATAGTATTTTAGGTTTTTAACCTAATAAACTAGATTCGTAGACCTTATTTGAATAGTCAAATCAGTCCTAGTATCCACTCTTCAAAAGTGTGGATATACGAGTCTTGTTTAATTGTGTCCTAGACAACAATGCCACAAATAAGTCTCTATTGATCAAATCAATTTGAGCTATTTATTTGTCATTTATATGTTTGAGATTTTATTTATATTCAAAATATAAATTATGTTATTTACATCTAATGTATTTATCTCAGTATCATCTTTATATAATGAAACACTTTAGTGTTCTAGAATATAAAGGTTTTATCCGCATCGGATTAAACACTGATATAGAGATAATGTCTCTAGTCAAACTAGTTACATTATAACATTTCCTAATTTAAGTACATACCCAAAGGGTAGTTCCTAAACTTAGGTATCTACGGTCGAAACAACGACTTTCGTCCCGTTTCCAATTCGCAGAGAAATCTCGGCTTGAAGCCAGTATCCAGCTCACAGCGGATTCTGAACGTCAATACATATATGTATTATGTACCACACTAAGTATTTAAAATCCAATTTCAATACTAGTAGTAAACATAACTTTGACAAATATTTTTAAAGTTAGAGCCTCGCCCTATTTTTAATTCCTTCGTGTCTTCCATATCCAAATGGTAGTCGCTACGGGATATGTCAATTATCCTTTTCAATATTTCACAAACCCTTGGCCAAGCCTTGGGTTTCGGAATATCGAAACGATGTGCACCTTGTGCTACATGCCCAATTGCAAACTTTGATTTTTCTCCACTAGAATAGTCAATTAATTGCAACTTTAATACTTTTAAATCTAAAGATAGATTTATTGTAAGTATATTAATTAAGCACTAAAGTCATCATCACATAAATCTTCCAAAGACTTTATGCTCTACTATTTGCTTAATTATGGGCTTAGTCATAATAAGTTATTTTATCAAATAAATTAACCTATTATTAATTCCCAATTGAAAATTAAATCATTTAAAACATTTAATCCAAGGATTATATATATTTTAAATATTCATCTTTTCAATTCTTTCTTGATTTCAATAGTCCAACTATTTAATCAATTTTAATAAGGTACTATTTATTATAATGATTACAATAATCCAATTATTTAATCAACTATAATTTTAATATTGATTACTATAATCCAATTATAAAATCAACTATCACTTTAATTCAATTATATTGATTACTATAATCCAATTATAAAATCAACTATATATATTGAATGAGTTTGTATATAGTCCAACTATATATATTTTTAAAACAACATAAAATATTAGTCCAACTAATACTTTTGATTAATGTGACGAGAAAAAATATAAATGAGCGTGTTTAGCGAGTAATTGAACGAATGTTGCAAATTCAATGCTTGCCTCCCACTATTTTTCGTCGAGCCTCTAACCCTCTGTGGAGTACTCGGGAAACCGTGTTTCCTAGTGGGCTAGGATCCTATTAAATAACACACAACCTTGACTTTGGCCAATAAAAGCTGTATGCTATTTAACTTAGGTAGATCTCTATGATCAATTGGATCTCATCCAATTCCTAGATCCGGTTAGGTGGACATCCAAGTCCGAAACATATGTATAATGTCAATGTATCCATTACATTTTCCTAACCCTATCCTCCGAATCATCTAGGCCTTGGCTTTGGCCAAAAACAAACCTAATGATTCCAGTTAAGCGGGACCCATTGACGAGGAAAGTTTCGTAATCAATGTCATTGGACAAAAAGTGATCTTGACTTTGGCCAATAAAAATCACGATTGGACAAGACACCGATATGCAACAAAACTCTCATGATTCAAGTACATCCTTGATTGACAAAGGTCTTGACTTTGGCCAACAAACCAATGCCAACTTCGGATCTTGAACAAGAATCATTCAATGGAAGGATATTTGCTTAATTAGATTGAGGGATTTTCGCGTGCAAATTGGCTACCAATTTAATTATCTTGTTAGGTCTCATCATCATACACCCTTAAACATGCATTCTAAATACATAATAAGCGAGTATGAAATAAAATAATGATATGCGGATGGATACTTTACACATTGATCCTAGATCAAATCTCTTCCTTTCTCACTCAAGCTAGCACTTGTACTACTTCTACCCGTTACACTACACTTCTAAAGAAACCTCATATATATAGGGGAATAGGTGAGAAGAGAATACAAAGAGAAAGAAGGTGATAAGGCTGGACACGCAGGTCCAATTTAATAAATCGAATTTATTACAACAATTTCTAAAATTGCCCACCCGACTAATATCCATCCGATATACATTATTCATTCAACACAACCACGTATTCACACACATAAGCATGCTATCAATCAATCTAATCAAATTAATTAATCTGATAATTAAGTGATCATCCAATGTTCAAACAACGATTTGATTTTGTTCGAGTCAAACTCGTTTTTGCGAATAAGTACTTAAAGTACGAATTCATGAATTAAATTAAACTACATCATTAAATCTAATTTAACATGTATTTAATACTAATTCACTATTCAATTCCAAATTAAATATTACACTTTTATTTAATAAACCTTTTACGATTTAAATTCCAAATCTAATCGTAACGCGTCTCAAAGACCGATTAACGTCCAACGTCAATTCAATTAAAGTCCAATGGGCTTTTGATTGATTTCTTAAGGCGTGGACTTTTGGTCAACTCGGGTCAAACCGATAACCAAAGTCCAATCCGGGATTTACCCCATAAGCCCATAAATCAATCTTGGCCCATTAGGCCCAATTGAACTTTAAAGGTTCATTAAGTCGCATTTGGGCTTTATGGTCAAGGTTTTGGGCCCAATTGGATCCAATCCATTTGGCCTAAACCAAACTTGATAAATCAAGCCCAATAGGCCCAAATACAACATTTAAATCCAATTTCCAAAATTAGGCCCAAATAATTAAATTCAAAAAATCCAATTTTTCCAATTTAATTACCAAAGTGTATTACATGATCAATCAACTAAATCAACATTTCTAAAACACCATATTAGTCCAATTAATCATGCTTGATTCATTATCATATGTCCAACACACAATTGAAAAATCAAACCCATCTACATGCTTAAAGGTCTCGGCCAAGGGAGTGATTTCATGTCCAATTCGGTTTCAATCCAATTAATCCGCAATCGACATTAAATACATATCCCGAATGATTTCCAATACATCCAATTATCAAAATCAAAATTTACCAAGACATTAGGGCATTAGTCACATTCGGCCAACTCAAAGATTTTGGGGTTTTTGTCCAATTCGAAATCCAATCCATTCGATTCAAATTAACATCAACCTAATCGATTCTAACTCATCAAATGAATTAAAAATCAAAAAATCCAAGATCCCAAAATCATCAAACCATTCGGCCAAGGACAATATTTGGGGAAAATAATCCAAATCATTTTTCATCAAATTAGTCCAACCAAAATGAATTAAACATGTTATAAACATACTCAAACAAACAATTTATTCAAATCATGCTCAAATCACATTTACCCAAATTTTAAATCCCTGAAATTTCATGCTTGCAACATTAGCTCTTGATGCCATTGTTGAGTTTTTCTAAGGTCCCATGATCAAACAAGACATGAAATAATGCGTGAATACACCAACGAAGATAGCAGAATACTTACATTGGTTGGTAGAGTCGATTGATCTATGATAGACTCGTAAGCACTTCACTATATGTTCTTAGCGGTGAAAACCTGAGTAGTTGGCAAGGTGACTAGTTGAAGAAATTACAGGTCGGTGAATGACCGTTTGCTTAGATTTCTATCTTGATTTTCTTATATTATGATGTGTGGTATGGTTGAAAATGAAAGAAAAGTCTCTAAAAGAAAAGAATTGAACCACTTATAACCAATAAGCGTGAAGCTACCCATGGGCGAGTATTAGGACCACCATGAGGAGAAATGATACCTTAAAGGGTAGGTGTGTTGAAAAAAAAAAGAGAAAGAAAAAGAAAAGAAAAGAAAAAAGAAGTTCAAAATGAAAAGAAAAAGAAAGAGACAAAAGAGAAAGAAAACCATACCACATTGAGCACAGAAAAGCAACTGCAGGCATAATTGAGACATCTAGGTTGGTTTGACCCATCGATCCCGATTTTTGAAATGAAATCATTGAGTTGGCTTACTTAAGGATCAAGCTGTGAAAGAACCTTTGCACACACACACTGTGAGTCTGACTTAGATAATTTATTCAAGGACTTGGATTCGAAATTGCATCGGGCATTTTGAAGGTTCTCTGGTTTCAATATTGGGCATTCTTTGAGGGCAATAATATGTGTAACTATTGGGACTATTCCAAAGCATGTGATATAATATGATGATGTAGAATGCCATATCATGTGGTTCACCTTGACCTAATGTAAGCAGTGGAAAACAGAAAGCTAAATCAAGACTGGGGGCGACCAGTCTACCACCCTGCGAATAAGGAATATAACGAGAACTTGAGCCATGAGACCAGATAGAACTGAACAAATTACTAGAAGAGAACGGGCATAAGGAAATTGTAAGCAGACTCGGGGGGCGACCAAAGACTTTTGTAGGCAAGAAGCACCGAAGAGCACAAGGAAGACCTAACCCATCGGAATAGGAAACACATTCATGCATGCAAGCATACACGTCATATACACGCAATCTTTGTCTTGTTTTTGTTCACAGGTTTTAAAGAAAATGAGAAAGCGGAAAATGCAAGCCAACCAGAAACAACAACATAGCATCATCAGTTTCAGGAATGAATCCCAGAGGGCGAAGCTCGCATTATCCGTAGTTTCAGGAATGAATCCTAGGGTCGAGGCCCAGCAGTTTCGGGAATGAATCCCAGGGTCGAGGCCCAGCAATTTCAGGAATGAATCCCAGGGGAATGAATCCCAGGGTTGAGGCCCACATCGTCAGAGTTTTGGAATGAATTCGGGAATGAATCCCAGGGTTGAGGACCACATCAGCAGAGTCTTGGAATGAATCCGGGAATGAATCCCAGGGTCGAGGCCCACATCAACATAGTCTTGGAATGAATCCGAGAATGAATCCCAGGGTCGAGGCCCATATCGTCAGAGTTTTGATATGAATCCGGGAATGAATCCCATGGTCGAGGCCCACATTGTCAGCAGCATCGGGAATGAATCCCAAGGTCGAGGCCTATATTGTCAGTAGTTTTGGGAATGAATCCCAAGGCCGAGGCCCACGTCGTCAAAATTTGGAATGAATCCGGGAATGAATCCCAAGGGCCGAGGCCCACATCATCAGAATTTGGAATGAATCCAGGGAATGAATCCCAGGGCCGAGGCCCACATCGTCAGAATTTGGAATGAATCCAGAGAATGAATCCCAGGGCCGAGGCCCACATCGTCAGAATTTGGAATGAATCCAGAGAATGAATCCTAGGGCCGAGGCCCAAGTCGTCAGAATTTGGAATGAATCCAAGGAATGAATCCCAGGGCCGAGGCCTACGTCGTCCGAATTTGGAATGAATCCAGGGAATGAATCCTATGGCTTAAGTCCACGTCATCAGAATTTGGAATGAATGCAGGGAATGAATCCTAGGGTCGAGTCCCACGTCGTCAGAATTTGGAATGAATCCAGGGAATGACTCATAGGGCCGAGGCCCACGTCATCAGAATTTGGAATAAATCCAGTTTGTTAGAATTTGGAATGAATCTAGGAATGAATCCTAGGGCCGAGGCCTACGTTATCAGAGTTTTGGAATGAATCCCATGGCCGAGTCCCAGGGTCGAGGCCCACTTCACCAGCAGTTTTGGGAATGAATCCCAGGGTCGAGGCCCACTTTATCAACTCGGTCCGAGAATGGACCACCTCTCATCAACTCATTTCAAAGCAACAGGCAAGTTAAGTGGCAGCTGGCAAGCCAGGTAAGTAAAAATGCATTGCATAACTTTGATAGGATTGTCACTGTTACACACTGCACAAGTCCCATCAAAGTGGGGGCGACAGACTATAGGACACAGAAATCGACGACGCTGTCCTAGACTCGCGGCCTAGTTGGGAGTATGAAATAAACTGGAGTTGCCACCCGGTGTGACCCGGGAAAATGTGATTTAAGGCCGCACTCACCCCTCGCAAGGGAAGACCTCAAACCTGTTGGGTTCGGAATGGTCCCTTACTTATGCCACTTGTAATGATGTGATTTATGCAATATCTTAACGAATCTACACAATATGCTCAAGAACAACCTATATCTAGTCCATGTTTATAAAGATAAATCCTATGTCTAAGTTTGCATGCTTGAAAAGTAAGTTATCACCACAGCAAACACATAATACACACGGCAATCCCATTAACATGATTCAATTATATAATGCAGAAAACAAATAAAAACATAAACATAATGAAAATTCCAAACGCAAAATAAATAACTAATCACGCTTAAAAATAAACCATAAACTATACTAAATCATGCTCAAATACAAGTTTGGATGAAACGAATATGCGTCTCTCAAGTGGTACGTGGCATTATATCCCGAGTACAAACCACACTACCGTCCATTCGGATTCGGCTACAGAATTTATGTCGGGTTTCCATCTGATATACCCAAAAGGGAACACACATTCCGCTCATCGACATTCACATCATACCTCAACAAACGACTCTCATGCGATGATATATTAAAATAAACGAAAATAAACGAAAGATAATTAATAAAAAGGTGCCCTTAGGTCTAACCTTTTTTGTCGTCACTTGAAAGCGCGTTACACGGCTGTCGGAAGGGTTGATGTTCCACAATTTTTCTGGTTCAGTAATCCAACATTTTTCCTCGCTGTTTCGCTGTTTGGACTGCTGTTTTCACTCCTTTTCACTGTTTTTTTAAGGGTATTTTCTTGTCACTGTTTTGGGTTAATTTGGGGACTGTTTTAGGCATAGAGGGGGATGGTTTGTGCGGCAGTTTTCAGGGATAATTGTTAGGGGGTGAGTGGACTGTGAGGGAGTTTTGCGTTAGGTTTGTGTGGCCTGAGTGGAGTTGGGGCGCGGCTTATGCGTGAGGTCAGTTAGTGCGTGTTGAGTGATGCGTTAAGAGGGCTGATAAGTGGGCTGCAACATGTGGATTGAGTGAAGGACATGAGCGTGCGCTGCTTGAGGGTTAAGTGCGAAGTAGTGTGTACGTGAAGTTGGTTCGTGAGAGGCAGGTGTTGATGCATGGAGATAGGGTTGCTACGTGTGCTGTGAAGGGTTTTTGATGTTTTTTTGTCTTGGCTGTGGGCGTGAGAAGAGAAGGGTTAGTCTTAGGGTTATGTGAATGCCGATAGAGGAATGAGCTGGGTAACAGTGGTTTACGTGAAAAGGGCCGAGTGTTTAGGGTGTATTTGATGTGTTTTTTGTGAGAATCAGCCAGGTTTGAATGTGTGGGTTAAGGGTTCTTTTTATAGGCCAAGGGAAATGGTTTACCTTGTTGGAGAAGGAATATAATTTGTGTATTAATTGGGAGATATTTTTAATTATTATGTGATAGGGAAAATCTTAATTAGGGGAATTGATTTGATTGTTTTTTTTAATTAAGGATATGATTTATTTAATTGGTAGGTGATTTAATTAAATTAGGAATGTGATTTATTTTAATTAGGAATGTTATTTATGGAATTTAATTTGAATCTTTTAATTTGGGAAAGGAATTTAATTTAAGTTTAATTTAATTGGTTTTAATTTAATTTGTGACATGCATTTTAAATTTTTTAATTATTTTGGATTGGGCTTGGGCGAAATGGGCTTGGTGTGTGGGCTAAGGATGTGTTTTAAAACGGAGGTCTAACAAGCGAACCCACAGCTACTCCAGCGAATTAAATCCAACAAAGTGTCAATTCTTGACCATTTCCTTCCGACGTCCGTTTCCCGCGGCTTTCACAATTAAAGAGGTAGTGTCTCCATATGAGACTCATCATCGGGACTTGTATGCAAAAATACAGTGCCTACAATTCCCTTTTCCAAAATCAAAGAATCGGCCAAGCAAGAATTTTTATTTAATTTTGTATTTAATTTTGTAACACTAAAATCATTTACCATAAAGGAAAATATGTTACAAAATTAAAGGTTTGATTACCTTTCAAAAAGTGTAATCACCAAAATTAAGTCAAGGGTTTCCAAAACCCAATAATAGGAAATTCCAACTTTAGCCTTATTAAATTATATCAAATATAATTTTATCTTATTCATTTAATAATTATCATATAATTATTAAAACCATATATTAACTTTTAATATATAGTTCCAAGTGTGACAAATAATATTATTAATCATATTAATAATATGTATACCTTTGTGAGTATATAATCGGACTATCCGATTATACTAAATCTGCTATAGTATTTCGAGCTAGCACGGGGACCAAATGGACCTACGGTTCCGAGCTCCAATAATCTCGAAATATTAATTAAGCTCTTAATTAAATATTCTGAATTATTAACTCCGGGTTATTCCACTAACAACCCGAAGTGAAACTCTCATTGCCGCAGATGATATATTAAGCCGAACCAAATTGGTGACCATCGATATAGTCACTACATACGAATTGAACCTTCACGAGTATCTCGTAATTAGAGCCGGGTCATAATATCCATTATACCACTCTAATTATTTATTCCTTAAGTACCATTGATTCTCTAATGAATAATTTATTCATAACCATTATGAATTTTAATCTTTCTATTCATAATTGAAAGACTTGAGCGCTCTAACCGTTCAAGTGCTGAATCAACCCTTAAGGAAGATACTCCTCTAATTCTCACAAGAAGGAGTGAACTTCATTTCTATCTAAAACATTCACAACTACACAACAGACCATGTCCCCAAAGTACGTAGCGATTGGTCGAGACTTCTACACCAACCTCACCTTTGTAAATCAAAGGATATAGCCTGCCATGCAGGATTTCATAGTACACTAGGATTAAGATCAATCCATATATGACCATCTAGTAGATCGAAATGACTTTCTTTGTTTAACGAATATTATAAGAATGTCATTTCTATATGGATCCAGTCCAATATGATCACATCATAAAGGTGCCTTCAGTCTCATGTCTCTACATGGACGATCCCGGATCAAGGTCGTCTTACAAATATAGAATGGACCGTAGCTATAGATAAACCATAAACAAAGTACCCGCTTTGTTTGCTCTCTATGGCCTATTTAAGATTACTAACTTTAGTCTTAAATTCTCTTGTGTATGACACTCATACACTATGTCTGAAGGCACATAAGTAATCTAGGGTATTCAAGATAATTTATAATATACGTAAATTAAACAAACACTTTGATAAATGAATAATGCATCATTTTATTTCAAAATATATATAAAGCCGTTTACATTACATGCGGTTCTATGGCATACATCCCAACAATCTCCCATTTGCACTAGAGCAAATGGGACATGTCACATAATCTTATACCATCAAAGTGACCTTCAAACACTTTAGCCGACAAGGTCATTGTAAACGGATCAGTTAGGTTTTCTACGTATGTAATCTTTGTGACAGTAACTGTTGGGATTTATGTCCTAAAGCTTCATGTATTGTAAACAGAATTGATTATTGTAATAATAATAAATACATTATTCATTTTATCAAAGTTGTTTGATTTATATCACATATTTCCAATTGTCTTGTTTACCTTGATTACTATTGTACCTTCAGACTTAATGTATGTTTGATGCACAAGAGGATTTAAGTCTGAAGTTAGTAATCTAAATAATCCATAGAGAGCAAACAAAGAGGGTACTATGTTTGTGGTTTATCTATAGATGCGGTCCATTCTATACTTGTATGACGACCTTGATCCAAGATAGTTCATGTAGTGACATGGGAATGGAGGCACTTTGTATGATGAGATCATATAGGACTAGACTCAGCTAAATACGAATTTCTTTTAATATTCGTTAACCGAAGAAATTCATTTTATCTAATAGATGGTCTTATATGGATTCGATTTTAATCCTGAGTGTACTACGAACTCCTGCATGACAGACTATGTCCTTTGATTTACTATGGTGAGGTTGGTGTTGCATTCCCGGCCAATAACTACGTATTTTGGGGATATGGTTTGGTGTGTAGCTGAGAACGTTTTACATAGATATGGAATTCACTCATTCTTACGAGAAGCATAAAATTATCTCTTTTAAGAGTTGATTAGGGACTTGAACAATTTGAGCGCTCAACTTTTCTATTACGAATAGAAAGTTTTATATTCATAATTATTATGAATTAATTGTTCATAATAGAATCAATGGTGCTTAAGAGACAAAATATGTAGATGGGTTTAATGGACTTTTGACCCAGCTCTATTTATGAGATATTCATGAAGGGCATTATCCATATGTAATGACTATATCGATGGACACCGAAGTTGTTCGATTTATTTTATCCATCTACGGTAACGGGAGTTCAACTTCGAGTTTTTAGTGGAATAACGCGGAGTTAATAATTCGTAATATTTGATTAAAAAGTTTAATTAATATTTCGGAATTATTAGAGCTTGAAACCGTCGATCCATTTGGTCCATGTGCTAGCTTGATTAACTGTAGCAAACCTAATATAATTAGATTGTCTAATCATATGCTCATTTTATATTTATATATTATTAATGATATTAATAATATTTATTGTCACAAATGAAAACTATGTTAAATTAGTTAAACTAATGTTTTCTAGAATTCTTTGATTATGAGATAATTACTACAACATAATTGAAGGTAAATAAATCATTATTTAGATATTGATTTTTATTTACCATTAGAGACAAAGCCATATGACATACCATGACATCCAAGCAATTATGTCTATTAGGTAGCATGTATGCACCTAATATATTTATCATTAGCTAATGCATTTTATGCTTTGGTATGGCCTCCACATTTATGTGTTTGCCATTGAAAGAAAACATTAGATGCTTAATGACAAAATCATTGGCTTTAACTTATCATTTCTTATGCTTTGGTATGGCATTCACATTTTTGTGTTGGCCATTGCAAGAATGCATTAAATGCTTAATGACAAGGTTAGTTGGCTTGTGTAAAAGAATATAATCTTTACCATTTCTCTCACTTCCTAAGGTTAACATTTTTGCAAACATTCACATAATTGTTGTGAGAAAGATTTGAGAGAAAATAGAGAGAGCTCAAACATTCACAAGTGTTGTGAGAGTGTTTGAAATTCCTAAAGCCAAACACCAATTGTGACATTTTGATTCTCTAAATCGTTTAGAGTTTAATCTTTGTGAGTGAAGCCCACACTTCGGTTTGCTGGTTTCGAGTCATATTTAGGAAGATCGAGTGGTTGATCCAAGTGTTAGACAACAAATGATTGATTTCGGCTACTACAACAAAGAGAGAAGGCAAATAAAATTTTAAAGATCCATACCGGAGCCGGTGCCACCACAAGCAACTTCCGCCGCGCTAAGGAAAGTTGTCTCCTACAGTAACATCTCCTCTCTACACTTTCTCATTGATGAGATGATATTTCCTCTCTATATGATTTCCCCTCTTGTGGCTTCTTGGTTCTTTTGATTTCGCCACTGCACCACTATTATCACAATAAAGTGTGAGTGGTCTATCCGTATCTGGAACAACTTCCTGATTTCCCAAGAATTTACAGAGCCAGACTACTTCCTTAGCTGCTTCACAAGCTGTTACATATTCAGACTCCATGGTGGAGTCAGCAATGCAAGATTACTTTATACTCCGCCATACTATAGCCCCACCACCTAGGGTAAACATTGATCCATATGTTGATTTCCTAGAATCGACATCTGTCTGAAAATCAGACTCCGTATATCCCATTAGGATTATATCTTCACCAGAATATACAAGCATATAATCTCACGTTCTCTTAAGATACCTGAGAATATGTTTCACAACCACCCAGTGATCCAATCCTGGGTTCGACTGAAACCTACTGACTACTCCCACTACAAAAAAAATGTCCGGTCTCGTGCATAATATAACATACATGAGACTACCAACTACTGAGGCTTATGGGATATGTCTCATTTCCTCAACATCTTGAGGTGTCTTATGAGACTGTTCATTTGACAAATGAATTACATGTCGATAAGGCAGATTGCCTTTGTACCAACTATTGAGGCATATGGGATATATGATGCATGAGACATAACTGACAGTCGTTTCTTGCGATCCCGAAGTATCTGAATCCCAAGAACATAACATGCCTCTCCCAAATATTTCATTAGGAATTGATTAGCTAGCCAGTTTCTCACGTCCGATAATATCTTTACATCATTCCTAATGAGTAAAATATCATCGACGTATAAAACAAGAAAAAACAACCTTCCCGTCAATGACGCGTTTGTATACACAAGGCTCATCAATATTCTGCTCAAAATCATAAGACTTGATCGTGGTATCAAATCTTATGTTCCAAGATCGAGATGCTTCCTTAAGTCCATAAATGGACCTTTGCAGCTTGTAAAACTTTTGCTTTTGACCTTGGGCTATGAACCCCTCTGGTTGTACCATATAGATACACTCATCAAGATTTCCATTCAAGAATGCAGTCTTGACGTCCATTTGCCAAATTTCATAGTCCTAATATACGAAAATGGATATAAGAGTGCGGATGGATTTGAGGATGGCTACCGGCGAGAAATTTTCCTCAAAGTCAACTCCCTATTTCTGGGTATAACCCTTTGCCACTAGTCTAGCCTTGAAGGTCTTTACCTTCCCATCCGCTCCCCTCTTTCTCTTATAGATCTAGTTGCAACCTATAGGTTTTATCCCATCAGGTTGGTCTACAAGTTCCCAGACTGAGTTGGAGTACTTAGACTCCATCTCTAGGTTCATGGCTTTGAGCCATTCTTCTTTATCATAATCATCCATTGCACTACGATAGGTCAATGGATCATCTATACCATCGCTGGATGCGACAACTTGTCCCTCTCTAATCCAAGATAGCGATCAGGTTGTCGTACAACCCTCCCACTACGTCTAGGTGGAAAATCATTCTGATGAGCCTGTATCTGATGCTATGATATCGAAGGTGTTATATATTTGTCAACTGTCATTGACGATGGTGTGCCGGTCGAACCAACATTAACTCCTCGAGTAACACTTTACTTCGAGGTTTGAACTCCCTCATATAGACCTCCTTTAGAAACGTAGTAATTTTTGATACAAACATTTGTTATCTTCAGGGCTATAGAAGAATCCACCCATAGTCTCCTTAGGATGGCCTACAAATAGGCACACATGAGAACATGGCTCCAACTTTGTAGTGTTATTCTTCAGCACATGTACTGGACACCCCCATATACGGAAATGTCGTAAACTAATTTTACGATCACTCCATAACTCTAAGGGAGTCTTAGGAACATACTTAGATGGAACTACACTAAGGATATTTTAGGCACTTTATTTTTGCATGAAGCCCAATGATGAGCCTTGTATGGAGGCACTACCTGAAAAGTTGCGAAAGTCGCGGGAAACGAATGCCGGAAGGAAAATCTCCAAAATTAGCACCTTACTGGATTCAGACTCTCTAACTTGCCGCGGATTCGATCAGCCGTTGTTTCAAACCTCCACACTGCCCATTACCCTATAGCCCATCTATCCACACGCCCATGCAAGCCCATGCAAGTCACTTGTTAGGGATATGCCCTATACCCAACTTATGGATGGGCTATATGTACATGTATTTGTAATATTTTCATTAATTAATAAAATGGAAATCTTTATTATACGTGTCTTACATAACTTATATGAATCATCAACACTGTAATAAAGCCCTTGGAGTAATAAGACAATGGCTTCCACGCCTTATGAGAATCATTACTCTTAAATGTTCCTAGTCATAGTTTTGTGAATAATCTGGGTGTTCACAAAGCGGAGAGACTATCATGATGATATGATCCGCCCTTAAGTGGGGTAGCCGATCTCAAAGGCTACTAGCGGAGATCCGTCTACTTGGTGTATCACATTGATGCATGAGTTGCTCGTGTCTATCGAACTGACCGCCGAAAGTTTTCATATGGAGTGTTTATCCCATGTGTCTGTGAGAACTTTCATGTATCGATTATATGACTAATCTTTAGACTTGAGGTTTTTACAATCTTATGTGTGGATCAAATAAATTTTACATTCTCCTTCCCCGGTTCAAAAGATCCGGTCATAAGGGTATGATTGGGTCATTTGTTGAAACACATGAAGTTTGTAAAGATACAACAGAGAATCGCCACTCTCTCGGATAATATTTTCTTATAAGAGTAGTATTCCAGTTCGCGGGTTGATATGTGTGATCAGTGCTTGAGACTGTGGCCACAGCGGAAGAATCATGTGAGATTCTTGTGTTAGCACGATTCATGACACTATCAACATCATACCTTTGACCATATTGGTAGACACTTTCTGTATCCTAGGTCAATATGTAGGGATATAGTGAGCTGATGGACCGTATCATATGTAAATCGCATACAGAATGGGTATATATATCTTTTCTTCTCATTTCGGGGCCTTGGCATGTTGCTAGATGTCAACCTTGGTCATTGAAATCGAACGACCATCTGATCGGAGGATAATTTATGTTCGATTTAATTATCACGATTCATTTCATGTACAACTTGATGTTGGGTTTTCTAGGTCAAACCAAGATCAATTAAGCATATAAACGTGTGAATACAGCGAAGTAAAGTTTCAGAAATACTCACTTTGGTCGGCTTTGCGATGCGAAGAACACAAAAAAATTTCTGCTCCTTGAAGCTATCGGCCATGCCCTCATTTGTGCTCCTTGTGTTGATATTCAAGCTCCAAGCTTGGGAATGGATTCCATGCTCATGAATGGGTTTCCCTATCACCTTTGTAAGACCCCTTGTGTGTGCTAGCACCTTAGAAAATTGCCACAATATTTCTTCTTCTTCCTTTGCAAGATTCGGCCAAGCCTTTGCAAAAGAGGGAGAGAGGCGTGAATGATGGAAAAAGATGGAGAGAGTTGTGTATATTCTTTCTAAAACAATTACCAAGCCTTTTACCAAAGTCAAAACCCTTTTGGTATATGCTTTCCAAAAGCAATTTGGAGGGAAAAGAGCATTAATTGCTCTCAATCACCTCCATCACCAAATAGGTGACATGACACACATCACAAAAAATGGATGTGACATGTGAGTGACTTGCGATGTGATTTGTGGCCGCACTTGATTCAAAATCAGAGTGGCCTCACAATCACATCGCGGGCTCGGGTTCGTTAATTCCGAATTAACGAATTTTTCGTTGCGACGTAATTAAATCAAATTTAATTAAATAATTATGCCTAGCAAAATTACTATTCACATCGCTAGCGAATTAATTATAAATTAACTCGTTTGCCCGAATTGAAATTCAATTTTAATTCCGCATCGAAATCTAATTTCGTTTAATATATCGAATATATTAATTTATCGATTAATTCCAAATTAATCGTTCTTTCTCTTCAAATAGTTTTTTATCCTAGATAAAATATCTCCACAATTAATCCTAGATTAATTTTCTCTCTCTCTTATAATTAATCCTAGATTAATTATGTCCGAGTCATACGTCATCGGTGAATCTTCGGGAAGCGAACCATGAGATCCCTGGATATGTTGGCAGTAAATCCGGTCGTCGGACTATCCGAACAAGTACATACCTAGTACTATATTTTTACCGATTTACAAGACATGGTTGGGTTCTAGCAAAGCACCGTGCCTACCCAATTCTCCAGAAATATTCTTAAAGGAATATGTAATCTATATCAGGTGTAATAACGTAGTATTGCGTATTGCAATCCAGTATCGGATGTCACGTGCTAGGCCTGGGGCTGGAATTGTGTCTGCCCCGTACGAAGCACATATCAGATCTCTGGTAACTAGTCTCTATAATCGAATAAACATGACCTAGTCATATTTTCCCGATAGCTGCAGCATATAAGAGCACCAGTTCCTTATCCTACGTGACCATCATCTCCATATGACTGAAGTGATACTTACATCTTGACATCACACCCATACACTATGATTCTCAATTACCCAGAAGAGGCGTACACAGATCCTGTTAAAGCCCTGGATGACCAAAACCAAAGTATATTGATTTTCGCAAGTATTAGCGATGCAAGTCTCAGGTTAAGACCAAATACACCTACCCTGATTCAGACTTCCATAGACACATAGTCATACTGTTAGACATTATGTCCCATAGCGTCACTGTTTGTAAATGATATTGTATTATTGTACAAAATTAACTATGTGATAATGAAATTGCCTTTTGCCGTTTTGTAATTTTATTTACTTTGATATATAAATGGCAAAAGTCCATATGATTAGTACTGGATTGAGATGATATGAGACAGTATCAATCCATAAAGGTTTAATCATTAAATATCCCTAGCCGTAGTATTATCGAGACTGGACATCGATAATGCGGAATAGGCTAGTATTGCGCTTGTGCACGCTGTGAGGGCACAACGGCATAATTCTCATATATTTAAGTATTGGATACTTATGCAAGTGCGATAGGAGGTTGTGTTTTACCGATGGTACGGAAAACAGCTTCGCTCTGGATAGACCCCGCGGAATCCCATTGGTAGTATGTCTATGTGTCTATGGGAGGCCGCATCAGGGTAGGTGTATATGGTCTTAACCTGAGACTTACATCGCTAGTACTTGCGACAATCGGTAAACTTTGGTTTTGGTGGTTGGGGACCTTAACTGGTTCTGTGTACACCTCTTCTGGGTTTATCGAGAAGCGTAGTGTACTGGATGTGATGTCAAGATGGAAGTATCGCTTCAGACATATGGAGGTGATGATCATGCAGGGCACAGAACTAGTACTCTATAAAAGGTTGCAACCGTCGGGACAATATGACCAGGTCAGGATTGTCCGATTTAAAGAGACTAGTTGCTTGATGTCCGATATATGTTTCGTACGGGGCAGACACATCTCCAGCCCTAGGCCTAGCATGTGATCATCCGATACTGGATCGATGTACGCAATACTACGGTATACTACTTGATATAGATCTTATATTCCTATAAGAATATTTCTGGAGAATTGGGTAGGCATGGCGCTTTGCTAGAAGCCAACCTTGTCTTGTGAATCGGTAAAGACGTAGTACGAGGTACGTACGTGTTCGGATTATCCGACGACCGTATTTACTGCCAAAATACCCGGAGGTCTCTTGGGTCGCTTCCCGAAGATTCACCTATGATATTTGATTCGAATTTAATTAATCTTGGATTAATTACGGAGAAACTTTATCTTGGATAAAGTGCCTTATTTAGAGAGAGAGAACGATTAATTTGGAATTAATCAGTAAGATTATTATATTCGATATAATAATTGAAATTCGATTTCGACGCGAAATTAAAATTAGATTTTAATTCGGGCATACGAGTTAATTTAGAAATAATTCGTTAGCGACGTAAATAATAATTTCGTTAGGCGCGATTGTTTATTTAAATTCGATTTAATTAACGTCGCGACGCAAGTTCGGTATTTCGGAAATATCGAACCCGAACGCGTGAGTGGACGTGGGCCCACTTTCATTTGGGAACGTGTGGGGCCCACATGACACTTGTCATAATATGCATTATTTTAATGATAAGGCATTGCATGGTGATAGTGTGCATTACACTCAAAGGCTTTGCATGGAGTTTGAGTGTTTGACACTCTAAGCCATTGCATGGTTTATGTCATAGATTTATTATTAATTTAATAAATTATAACATAAATATAAATTGATTTTTGGTAAAACAAATATCAATTAAGACTTTACACAAAATCTCTCTTCTCTCTCAAATTGCCGAGAACTCCATTGACAAGGGCAAGGAAGATTTGATCTCTATTTCTCCATTTTTGCTAGCACAAGCAAGGGATCAAAAGAGGTGATAGGGAAACCATCAAAGAGCTTGGAATACAAAAGCTTGGAGCTTCAAGTCTTCTTCCTCCTCTTGGCCGAATCTTCCACAACTTGGAGCTTCTACCATTTGATCATCTTCTTCATCACAAGGTATTGTAAGTATGATTCCGCCATACTTCATGTTTATATATATTCTTTATAGTATTTCACATGCTTAATCTTTGTTTGGGACATATTATAGAAACCAACACATACTACCAATGGAATTCGAGGGGTCTATCCAGAGCGAAGCTTTTCTGTACCATCGGTAAAAAAAACCACCTATTACACTTGCATGAGTATCGAATACCCAAATATATGAGAACTATGCCGTTATGCTCCAAAAACGCGCACAAGTGCAATACTAGTCTATTCCGCATTATCGATGTCCAATCTCGATAATACTACGACTATGGATGTTTTAATGATTAACCTTAGTGGATTAATACTGTCTCATATCTTATTAATCTGGAACTAATCATATGGACTTTTAACATTTATGTATCGTGGTAATCCAATTACAAATGATAAAAAAACAATTTTCTTTGTCACATAGTTAATTTGTACAAAAACACCACGTTCTGTACAAATAGTGATGCTATCTGTTATAATTGTCCAACAATATCCCACTGGACCTATAGCCAATCACTAAAGTGTCCTACACCTGAACTATGTACGGTTCGCTCAAAATTCTGCTGAGAAACTGCTTTCGTCAGCAGATTTGCAAAGTTATCATCTTATGTGATTTATTCGATCATCACATTGCCACGATGTATGATCCGAACGAATTAGATGAATAGTTGAAGTATATACTTGGATCGTTGATGAGACCATTAATTCTTTAGCCTGTGTTGTAGCTTAGCTCAGCTGCTAACAAAACTACTCCTAATCTTATTAGGATTATTATAGATCCAAAGTGCTTCTATTGCTGCCTCAGCTGCATCAATATTCTTCTTTTTTGGTTTATTCGGCAACAGTATCTTGCTTGGAAGATTTCCAGCTCACTGTTCCGTTATTCAAACTATATAGTACCCTTATTACGACTTATAGTCGTTATTGTCAGTTTGGAAACTTGTAGCAGTGAAGCCAGTCACTTCAAGTTCTCCTCCTCCATAGAATAAGAAAGCATCCTTAGTTCATCTAAGATACTTAAGGATGTTCTTAACATCAATCCAGTGATTATCACTTGGATTGGCCTGATTGTGACTTCATATGCTCAAAGCATATGAGACACCATGTCGCGTACATATCTTTCAATGTACGAGTTCTTGGAGAGTGCCAACAACTTTTAGATCTATCCCAGTAGATCATTATTCCTAGAAAAAAGGTTGTCTCTCCCAAGAATTCTACAGAGAATTTTCATGAAAGCCAAGCTTTCACCGATTGTATTACGAGAATATCATTTCCAAGAAATGATATGTCATCATTATATAGGACAATCACTGTCAGTGCGCTCCCACTAACCTCCTTATATACACAAGAATCATTTTCGTTTTTCAATTAAATCATATATCATTATGATTACATCAAAAATGATAGTTCCAAGAACACAATGCTTGCTTCAATCCATAAAATGATCGAATTAACTTGCAAACCTTGTTTGCTCGTTTTCGTACGACAAAACCGTCAGGATGTTGTAAACATCCTCCAAAAGGTTTTCGTTTAAGGAAAGCGGTTTTGACATTCAGCTGCCATATTTCATAAATGAAACATGCAGCATTAGCAAGCATTATCCAACTTGATTTAACCATGGCAACATATAAAAGGTTTCGTCGTAATCGACACAATGTTGATAACGATACCTTTTCGCTACAAGCATAGCTCAGTACGTTAGTATGTTGCCATCCATGTATGTCTTCCTTGAAGACTTATATAGTACCATTAGGCACAATGCCTTCCGGTACATCAACTAGTGTCCAAACTTATTTGGTATACATGGAATCCATTTCGTACATCATGGCACTTTGGCATAATAGGGAGTCGATACCTTGTATCACTTCTTCATACGTAGTCGGTTCGTCTTCCTCCATAAGATTAACATCTACATGAGGTGAGATCAGAAACCCATACCTCCCAGGTTGTTTTCTGACTCTCTCCGACTTACGCGGTTCTTGTGTATTCGAAGATTGTGGTACAGTTTCATCATTGATGAACTGTTTGTGTTCCATTAAGGAATCGGTGCCTGGAACAATATTACTCTGATTTTTCATCGAGTTTTACTTTCCTCCCACTTACCACTGCATATAGGTATTCCTCTTAGGAAAACCGCATGGCGAGCAACAATTATATTGTTCTCTAGTGAGTTGTATAAGTACTATACTTTGGTATCCCTAGGATAACCCACAAATTAGGCACTTATCATATTTGGGTTTTAGTTGGTATCATCCAAACATATGCCCATAATTCCCAAATCTTTAGGAATGAGAAAACCCTGTTTCTTTCCTGTACATATCTAATATGAAGTCTGTCAAACATATTTTTCATGGAACCTTATTCAAAATAAGTTTTGCACTGATTAATGCGTATCCTTAGAAGGAAAATGGTAGCTCAGAGCGACTCATGATTAACCTTATCATGTCCAACAAAATTCGGTTTCTCCGTTCGGACACACCATCAAATTGAGGTGTCCCGGGAGGAGTCCACTATGAAAGAATGCAATAATCTTTCATATATATTGAGAAAATTATTGCTTAAGTATTTCCACTACGGTATAACCGTGACGGTTTAATACTTTAGCCGATCTGTCTGTCTACTTCGTGTCGAAACTCTTTGAATTTATCAAAAGTTTCCGATTTATGTTTCACAAGAAACTCATAACCACAACGCGATGCCACATCCGTAAAGGTTACGAAGCGTTCATATCCACCTCTAGCCTAGCTAGACATAGGCCCACTTACGTCACTATGAACGAGGGCTAACAGATCGGTGGCACTTGTACTTTTACCAAGTAAAAGGTGTTTTAGGCACTTTGCCCAATAAACTAGATTCATAGACATCATTTGAATAGGATCAAATCCATCATAGTATCCACTCTTCAAAAGTGTGGATATACGAGTCTTGTTTATGTGTCCCAGACAACAATGCCACTTATAAGTCTAATCTGATTAATTCAGTTTGAGCTATTTGTTTGTCATGTTATACGTTTAAGATTCATTTATTTTAAAAATATAAATATTGTTATTCACATCTAATGTGTGTTTATCTCAATATCATATTTATAAAATAAAACACTTTAGTGATCTAGAATATAAAGGTATTCTCGCAACGAGTTATACTCTGATATAGACTTAATGTTTCTAGTCAAACTAGGTACATTATAACAGTTTCCTAATTTAAGTACATACCCAAAAGGGTAGTTCCTAAACTTAGGTTTCTACGGTTAAAACAGCGACTCTCATCCCATTTCCGACTCGCAGGTCAATCTCGAGTGAAGTCAGTATCCTGCTAATGAGCAGATTCTGCACATCAGTACATATCTATGTACAACACTTAGTATCAAAATCCAATTTTGAAACTAATGGTGAACATGTTTATGACAAACATACTTGAAGCCGGAGCCTTGCCCGTCTTCTCTTCCTTCATGTCTGCCTTGTCCATACGGCAGTCACACTTCCAGTGACCCCGTTTGCCACAATTTAGGCAGACATCTTGGGATATGTCCTTTGTCTGTTGGGTTTCAATCAAGTCCCAAGGATCATAAATCAAGCATAAAACGAGTTGAATACACATCAATGGAGGTGCGGAATAACTCACATTGATCGGTTGGATGCTGCGAAGATGAGAACGAACTGCTCTCCCTTGCTCGGCAGTGGGCTGCGTAAATGGTGGACTGCTCGGCAGTGGGAGTATCTCCTCCTCCAAGAATCGGACATTGATGTCCTTTGAAGCACCAAGCTTCAACAATGGATTCCAAGCTCACGCATACACTGCCCTAACACCTTGGTATGCCTCCTAGAGTGTGCTAGCACAAAGATCTTGCAACAAAATCATGTCTTTTTCTTCTCCATTTTGCTCGGTCAAAACTAGAAAAAACAGAGGAAGAAATCAGTCTTGAGACCGTGAGAGAGATGACCAATTTTTTTTGGCTCCAAAAGGGTGAAGACCGAAAAAGAGAGATAGAGAATTAGTGGGAAAATAAAAATAAAAGGGTTTTATAATTTCCAAAATTATTAAACCATTTACCATTTTTAATTTCAAAAAAGGCAAACATTAAATGCTTGTCAATCACCTCACATCAACTCACATCAATCTCTCAAATGTCACATCACTCAAAGTGACATGTGATTTGATGATTGATGTGACTAATGATTTGACGCTTGATTTGACTTACGTGTCGCATTCGAATTCGAAATGCGAATGCGCTCGCAAATAATCACGGGCTCGGGTTCGCTAATTCCAAATTAACGAATTTTCGTTGCGTCGTAATTAAACGATTACGCCATCGAAATCAATATTCACGTCACTAACGAATTAATTCTAAATTAATTAGTTCGCCCGAATTAAAATCTAATTTTAATTCCGCGTCGAAATCCAATTTCGTTTAATATATCAAATATATTATTTACCGATTAATTCCAAATTAATCGTTCTCTCTCTTAAATTAATATTTTATCCTAGATAAAATATCTCCGTAATTAATCCCAGATTTTTTCTCTCTCAATAAATTAATCCCAGATTAATTAAAGTGCGAGTCATACGTCATCGATGAATCTTCGGGAAGCGACCCATGAGATCTCCGGATTTGTTGGCAGTAAATCGGGTCGTCAGACTATCCGAACACGTAAGTACCTCGTACTACGTTTACACCGATTCACAAGACAAGGTTGGCTTATAGCAAAGCGCCATGCCTACCCAATTCTCCAGAAACATGCTTATAGGAATAAGCGATCTATCAGGCGTAGTATACGTGGTATTGCGTATTTCGATCCAGTATCAGATGATCACGTGATAGGCCTGGGGCTGGAATTGTGTCTGCCCCGTACGAAGCACATGTCGGATGTCTGGTAACTAGTCTCTATATCGAATAACTATGACATAGTCATATTATCCCGATGACTGCAGTACTTAAGAGAACCAGTACCGTATCCTACGTGACCATCATCTCCATATGACTGGAGTGACACTTCCGTCTTAACATCACACCCAACACACTACGATTCTCAATATACCCAGCATTGGCGTACACAGAACAGGTTAAAGCCCTGGACGACCTCAACCAAAGTATATTTATTCTCTCAAGTATTAACGGTGCAAGTCTCAAGTTAAGACCAAATACACCTACCCTGATTTCGGACTTCCATAGACACATAATCATACTACCAATGGAATTCCGAGGGGGTCTATCTAGAGCGAAGCTGTTTCCCGTACCATCGGTGAAAACAAACCTCTATTACACTTGCATGAGTATCCTATACGCAAATATATGAGAACTATGCCGTTGTGCCCTCACAACGTGCACAAATGTAATACTAGTCTTTTACGTATTTATCGATGTCCAATCTCGATAATACTCTGACTAGGAATATTTAATGATTTATCCTTCGTGGAATGATATTGTCTCATATCATTCTCCATCCAGGAACAAATCATAGGGACCTATCATCATTTATACATCTAGGTGATCTAACCACAAATGATAAGAGTGCAATCTCCTTTGTCACATAGTTAATTTGTACAACAACACCATGATTTGTACAAATAGTGACACTATGGGTCATAATTGTCCAACAATCTCCCACTTGACCTATAGCCAGTCACTCGAGTGATTGACACTCGAACTATGTACGGTTCGCTCAAATTGCTGAGAAAATGCTTTCGTCAGTGGATTTGCATGATTATCGTCTGATGCGATTTATTGGATCATCACATCGCCACGATATATGATCCGAACGAATCAGATGAATATCGAAGTATGTATCTGGATCGTTGATGAGACCATTAATTCTTTAGCATGTGCTGTAGCCTAGCTTAGATGCTAAAAGAACTATATCCAATCTAATTAGATTTTATGGACCCAGAAGGCTTCTATTGCTGCCTCAGCTGCAGCAATAACCCGCATTTGTTGTTTATACGGTAACAGTATCTTGCTTGGAAGATTCCAGCCCACTGTACCGTCTTTCAAACTGTATAGTACAGTTTGCAACTTTCAGTCGTCTTTATCGGTTTAGGAAACTTGCAGTAGTGATCTCAGTCACTTCAAGTTCTCCTTTTCCATTGCTTAAGACAACATCATTAGATCTCTAAGATACTAATGGATGTTCTTAATATCAATCCAGTGACTATCCCTTGGATTGACCCGTTTGTGAATCATATGCTCAAAGCATATGAGACACCAGGACGCGTACATTTTACAATGTATGATTCCATGGAGAGTTTTCGAAAGCCAAGCTTTCGCCGATTATTATGGGAATATCATTTCCAAGAAATGACACATTATCAATATTTATAGGACAACCATTGTCAGTGCGCTCCCACTAACCCTCTTATATACACAATAATCTTTTTGTTTTGAATCAAATCATATACTATTATGATTACATCAAAACAATAATTCCTAGAACAAATGTTTGCTTCAATCCAAACATGGATCGATTAACCTGCAAACCTTATTTGCTAGTTTTTGTACGATAAAACCGTCAGGATGTTTTAAACATCCTCCAAAAGGTTTCCTTTTCAGGAAAGCGATTTTCCATCCAGCTGTCATATTTCATAAATGAAACATGCAGCTTTAGCAAGCATTATCCAAATGGATTTACCGTGGCAATAGGTAAAAGGTTGAATCGAAATCAACACAATGTTGATAATGATACCTTTTCGTTAAAAGCCTAGCTTTACACGTTGGTATGTTGCCATCCATGTATGTCTTCCTTGAAGACTTATAAAGTACCAGTAGGCACAATGTCTTGCGGTACATCAACTAGTATCCAAACTTGTTGACATACATGGAATCCATTTCGGACTCATGGCACTTTGCCATAATAGGGAGTCGATACCTTGTATAACTTCCTCATACGTAGTCAATAGGTATACCTCAAAAGATTGACATCTTTACGAGGTGAGATCAGAAACCCATACCCCAGGTTGTTTTCTGAATCTCTCCGACTCACGCGATTCTTGTGTATTCGAAGATTAATGGTAATAGTTACATCCTTGATGAACTATTTGTGTTCCGTTAAGGATTCGGTGCCTGGAATAATATTACTCCAATTTTTCATCGAGTTTTACTATCCTCCCACTTACCACTGCATATCGGTATTCCTCTCAGGAAAACCGCATGGTGAGCAACAATCCAATTGTTCTCAAGTGAGTTGTATAAGTACAATACTTTGGTATCCCTATGATATCCTACAATTGGCACTTATCAATTGGGTTTTAGTTTGGTATCATCCAAACATATGCCTAGCATTCCCAAATTTAACAGGAATGTGAAGCCCGGTTCTTTCCCGTTCATATCTAATATGTTATCTGTCAAACAGATTTTAATGGAACCTTATTCTAAATAAGTTCTGCACTGTTTATGTGTATCCGTTGAAGGAAATGGTAGCTCAGAGCGACTCATGATTAACCTAATCATGTCTAACAAAATTCGGTTACTCAATTCGGACACACCGTCAAATTGACGTGTTCCGGGAGGAGTCCTCTTTTGAAAGAATACATTACTCTTTCAAGTATTTTAGAAACTTATTGCTTAAGTAATTTCCATTACGGTCTTACCGTAACGGTTTAATACTATAGCCGATCTGTTTGTCTATTTCGTGTCGAAATTATAAAAGTTTCTGATTTGCGTTCTTCAAAAGAACACATAACCATTACGTGATGCCACATCCGTATAGGTCACAAAATATCCACATCTAGCCTAGCTAGACATGGGCCCACTAACTTCACTATGAATTAGGGCTAACAGATCGGTGGCATTTACACTTTTACCAAGTAAATAGTATTTTAGGCACTTTACCCGATAAACTAGATTCATAGACTTTATTTGATTGGAATCAAATATGTCCTAGTACCCACTCTTCAAAAGTGCGGATATACGAGTCTTGTTTAATGTGTCCCAAACAACATTGCCACTTTTAAGTTTCTCCCTGATCAAATCAGTTCGAGCTATTTGTTTATCATGATATACGTGTGAGATTTATTTATATTCTAAATATAAATTCTGTTGTTCACATCTAATGTGTTTATCTTAATATCATCTTTATATAATAAAACACTTTAGTGTTCTAAAATATAAAGGTTCAATCCGCAACGGATTAAACACTGATATAAAGATAATGTTCCTAGTCAAACTAGTTACATTAAAACAGTTTCCTAATTTACGTAAATACCCAAAGGGTAGTTCCTAAACTTAGGTATCTACGATCAAAACAGCGACTTTCGTCCCGTTTCTGATTCGCAGATTAATCTCTATTGAAGTTAGTATTCTGTTCAAAACAGATTTTAAACATCAATACATATTTATGTACCACACTAAGTATTTAAATCTAATTTTAATACTAGTAGCGAACATAATTATGACAAACATATTTGAAGTCAGAGCCTTGCTAGTCTTCAATTCCTTCTTGGGATATGTCATCTTATCTTCCTAGAAGACTATAATGATTTTACCTTTGCCATTTTTCCACACTCCAGAAGCCTTTGGCCAAGCCTTGGCATTCTGGAATATCGAAGTAAGGTGCGCCTTGCGCTACTTGCCTAATTGCAAACTTTGACTTTCTCTCCTTGAGAATAGTCATTAACTCTCCAGAGTTTATTATTGCAATTTGTTCACTTCTAAGATCTAAGTATAGATTTATGAAGATCCTTCAATTTCAATATCATACTTTAAGAATCTAATTCTTAGTTCTGATAAAGAAATTAAGGAGTCTATATGACAAGTATAATGGATTAAGCACTAAAGTTATCATTACATGAATATTTCAAATATCATGTTCCACTTATTAGCTTAACTCCAGACTTAGGCCTAATTTGTTATTTTATCAAATAAACTAACTTATTATATTTCCAGGACCATCCTGAAATATTATTCCCAATTAGAAAAAGTAAGTCATTTAAATACATTTTCCCTAGGATTAAGTTTTAAATGCTAATCTTTCATTTTATCTTGATTCTAATAGTCCAACTATTTAATCAACGATTTGTGGTACTATGTATTATATTGATTATTATAGTCCAACTATACAATCAAATATAATTTAAATTAATTAACCTCAATTACATTGATTACTATAATCCAATTATAAAATCAACTGTAAATCGAAATTAATTAATTCAAATATATTGATTACTATAATCCAATTATATAATCAATTATAATACAATCCAACTGCTTATAAAAAAAACAATTTAAATATTAGTCCAACTAACATTTAATTGATATCGACGAAATATTTGAAATGAGCGCGTATGGCGAGTAATAGAACGAATATTGCAAATTCAATTCTTGCCTCCCACTATTTTTCGGCGGGCCTCCAACCCTCTGTCGAGTACTCGGGAAACCGTATTTCCTAGTGGGCTAGGATCCCGTTAAATATCACACAATCTTGACTTTGGCCAACAAATTATATGATAATTAACTAGGTAGATCTCTAAGATCGATTAGATCCAATCCAATTCCTAGATCCGGTAGGGGGACATCCAAGTCCGAAACATATATCTTATATATGCCAATACATCCAATGTATTACCTAACCTATTTCCTCTGAATCAGCTAAGCTTTGGCTTTGCCACAACAAACTTAGTGATCCTAGTCAAGCGCGACCCATTGACTATGGAAAGCTTCGTAATCAATGTCGATGGACAAGAAGTGGTCTTGACTTTGGCCAACAAACCACAACTTGGACAAGACACTGACATGGAACAAAGCCTTCGTGATTCAAACAATCTTCGACAGACAAAGGCCTTGACTTTGGCCAACAAGCCAATGCCAGTCTCGGATCTTGAGTGAGAATCACTCAATGAAGGAAAAACGCTTAATATTATGTGAGGGCTTTTCGCGTGCAAATTGGAACCAATTTATTATCTTTGTTAAGGTCTCATCATCATACACCCTTAAACATGCATTCTAAACACATAATAAAGCGCTTATGAAAAATAATAATGATATGCGGATGGATACTTTACAATGATCCCAGATCAAATCTCTCTTTCTCTCTCCCGCTAGCACAAGTATCACTTCTACCCGTTACACTACACTTCTAAAGAAACCTCATTTACATTGATGGGAATAGTGAGAAGAGAATACAAAGAATATGAGGTGATAAGGCTGGACACGCAGGTCCAATTAATAAATCAAATTTATTACAATTTCCAAAATTGCCCCACCCATCTAATATCCATCTGATATACATTATTCATGCATCGCAACCATGTATTCACACAAGCATGTTATCAATCAATCTAATCCAATTAATTAATCTGATTATTAGTGATCATCCAATGTTCAAACAACGATTTGATTTTTGTTCGAGTCAAACTCGTTTTGCGAACACGTACTCAAAGTACGAATTCTCGAATTAAATTAAATTACATAATTAAATCCAATTTAATACGCATTTAATTCTAATTCACTATTTAATTCCAAATTAAATATTACACTTTATAAAATAAACCTTTACTATTTAAATTTCGAATTTAATCGTTACGGGTCTCAAAGCCCGATTAATATCCAATATTAATTTAATTAAAGTCCAATGGGCTTTAATTAATTTCTTCAAGGCGTAGACTTTTGGTCAACAAGGGTCAAACCGAATAACCAAAATCCAATCCGGGAGTTACCCCATAAGCCCAAAATCAATTTTGGCCTATTAGGCCCAATTAAACTTTAAAGGTTCATTAGTCGCATTTGGGCATTTTGGATGCGGTTTTGAGCCTAATTGGATCCAACCAATTTCGCCTAAACCCAACTTTGTACAACAAAGCCCAACAAGCCAAATAACAACTTTAAAAGCCCAAATCCAATTTAAGGCCCAATTTAATTAAATTACAAAATCCAATTTTTCAATTCAATTAAATAAAGTGTATAGCATTATCAATTACCCAAATCAATATTTCCAAAACACCAAATTTATCCAATTAATCATGCTTATCATCAATGAATCATGTCCAACATAATTTGATCAAAATCAAACCCAATTAACATGCCAAAGTCTCGGCCAAAGGGGAAAAATATGCCCAAATCAAATTCAAACCAATTGAACCAAATTAAACATAAATTCAACATCCCCAAATGATTTCCAACACATCCAATGTTCAAAAAATCAAAAAACCAAGACATTAGGGAGCTAACCATTTTCGGCCACAATAAGCAAATTGGGGAAAATCAATCCAATTAATTTTTCAACAAATTGATTACATATAACTCTAAGTTATCCATATACAAGCATATTTAAACGAACAATTTGTCAAAAACATGCTTAAGTCAAAAAGCCCCAAATTTAGTTAAGAACCCTAATTTTCGTTTCATGCTCAAATGGCTCAAGATACCATTGTTGGGTTTCAATCAAGTCCCAAGGATCATAAATCAAGCATAAAATGAGTCGAATACACATCAAGGGAGGTGCAGAATAACTCACATTTATCGGTTGGATGCTGCGAAGATGAATAACAAACTGCTCTCCCTTGCTCGGCAGTGGGCTGCGCAAATGGTGGACTGCTCGGTAGTGGGTGGATCTCCTCCTCCAAGAATCGGCCATTGATGTCCTTTGAAGCTCCAAGCTTCAACAATGGATTCCAAGATCACGCATACACTGCCCTAACACCTTGGTATGCCTCCTAGAGTGTGATAGCACAAAGATCTTGCAACAAAATCATGTCCTTTTCTTCTCCATTTTGCTCGGTCAAAACCAGAAAACACAGAGGAAGAAATCGGTCTTGAGACCGTGAGAGAGATGAGAAATTTTTTTTGGCTCCAAAAGGGTGAAGACTGAAAAAAAAGAGAGAATTAGTGGGAAAATAAAAATAAAAGGGTTTTATAATTTCCAAAATTATTAAACCATTTACCATTTTTAATTTCCAAAAAGGCAAACATTAAATGCTTGTCAATCACCTCACATCAACTCACATCAATCTCTCAAATGTCACATCACTCAAAGTGACATGTGATTTGATGCTTGATGCGACTAATGATTTGACGCTTGATTTGACTTGCGTGCCGCATTCGAATTCGAAATGTGAATACATTTGTAAATAATCACGGGCTGGGGTTCGCTAATTCCAAATTAACGAATTTTCCGTTGCGTCGTAATTAAACATTACGCCTAGTGAAATTACTATTCATGTCGCTAATGAATTAATTCTAAATTAATTCGTTTGCCCGAATTAAAATCTAATTTTAATTCCGCGTTGAAATCCAATTTCGTTTAATATATCAAATATATTAATTTACCGATTAATTCCAAATTAATCGTTCTCTCTCTTAAATTGATATTTTATCCCAGATAAAATATCTCCGTAATTAATCCTAGATTAATTTTCTCTCTCATTAAATAAATCCCAGATTAATTAAAGTGCGAGTCATACGTCATCGGTGAATCTTCGGGAAGTGACCCATGAGATCTCCGGATATGTTGGCAGTAAATCGGGTCGTCGAAATAGCCGAACACGTAAGTACCTCGTACTACGTTTACACCGATACACAAGACAAGGTTGGCTTCTAGCAAAGTGCCATGCCTACCCAATTCTCCAGAAACATGCTTACAAGAATAAGCGATCTATATCAGGCGTAGTATATGTGGTATTGCGTATTTCGATCCAGTATCAGATGATCAAGTCCTAGGCCTGGGGCTGGAATTGTGTCTGCCCCGTAGGAAGCACATGTCGGATGCCTCATAACTAGTCTCTATATTGGATAACTATGACCTAGTCATATTATCCCGATGACTGCAACACTTAAGAGAACCAGTACCGTATCCTACGTCACCATCATCTCCATATGACTGGAGTGACACTTCCGTCTTAACATCACACCCAACACACTACGATTCTCAATATACCCAGCATTGGCGTACACAGAACCGGTTAAAGCCCTGGACGACCTCAACCAAAGTATATTGATTTTCGTAAGTATTAGCGGTGCAAGTCTCAAGTTATGACCAAATACACCTACCCTGATTTCGGACTTCCATAGACACATAGTCATACTACCAATGGAATTCCGATGGGGTTTATCCAGAGCGAAGCTGTTTCTCGTACCATCGGTGAAACACAACCTCCTATTACACTTGCATGAGTATCCTATACCCAAATATATGAGAACTATGCCGTTGTGCCCTCACAACGTGCACAAGTGTAATACTAGTCTTTTACGTATTTATCGATGTCCAATCTCGATAATACTCTGACTATGGATATTTAATTATTTATCCTTCATGGACTGATATTGTCTCATATCATTCTCCGTCCAGGAATAAATCATAGGGACCTCTCATCATTTATACATCTAGGTGATCTAATCACAAATGATAAGAGTGCAATCTCCTTTGTCACATAATTAAATTGTACAACAACACCATGATCTGTACAAATAATGACGCTATGGGTCATAATTTTCCAACATTGTCTTCCTAGAAGACTGTGATGATTTTGCCTTTGCCCCTTTTAGAAGCTCTAGCTCTGCCTCGTTGAGCATAGCCATCAACTCTCCAAGAGTTTACTCTTGGTTCATAATGAACCTGCCCCAGCATTCGGGTAGAGACTATAAGATCAAATCTTTGGTAGTCTCGGCCACGTAGGTAATGCCCAGCTAACCTAGCTGATCGATGTCAGCAATCATCTGCGGCACCTAGTGCTCGAAAGATGTACCCTCTGAAATACTTGAGCGAAAGAGTTTCTCTTGCAATTCATACTTCTAAGAATAAATCTATGAAGATCTTTAATTTCATCATCATGGTACAAGGATCTAATCCTTAATTTTGACAAATGAATTAAAGAGTCATTGCATCAAGTATAAAGGATTGAGTACTAAAGTTATCATCACATGAATCTTCCAAAGATCATGTTCTACTTTTTGCTCAACTCCGGGCTTAGGCCCGAGATGTTACTTTATCAAATAGAATAAATTCTCAGTTCCCAGGACTATCCTGAGGTTTTATTCCCAATCTCAAAATTAAAGCCGTTTAAAAATATTTTCTCCCAGGATTATGTTTTAAACACTAATCTTTCAGTTATCTTGATTGTTATAGTCAACCTATCCAATCAACGATTTCAGGTACTATTGATTATAATGATTACTATAGTCTAACTATATAATCAACTATAATTTGATTGGTTAAATTCAAATATATTGATTACTATAATCTAATTATATAATCAACTATAAATTTAAGTAGTTTGAATACAGTCCAACTGTTTAATTTCAAACAACGATTAAATATTAGTCCAACTAATATATATTTATTTAAATTAACAACAAAAAATGAAATGAGTGCGTATTGGCAAGTATCTAAACGAAATTGCAAATTTAATATTTGCCTCCCACTATTTTTCGGTGAGCCTCTTACCCTCTGTTGAGTACTCGGGAAACCTTGTTTCCTAGTGGGCTAGGATCCCGTTAAATAACACACAACCTTGACTTTGGCCAACAAGCTGTATGATATTTAACTAGGTAGATCTCTAAGATCAATTGGATCTCATCCAATTCCTAGATCCAGTAGGTGGACATCCAAGTCTGAAACATATATCCAATATATGCCAATATATCCAATATATTCCCTAACCGTTTTCCTCTGAATCAACTAAGCCTTGGCTTTGGCACAACAAACTTAATGATTCCAGTTAAGCGGGACCCATTGACCTTAGAAAGCTTCGTAATCGATGTCGATGGACAAGAAGTGATCTTGACTTTGGCTAACAAATCAAAACTTGGACAAGACATGCGATATGGAACAAAGCCTTCATGATTCAAACACATCCGCGATGGATAAAGGTCATAACTTTGGCCAATAAACTAGTGACAATCTTGGATCTTGAGAATGAAACATTCAATAGAAGGAAAAACGCTTAATATATATTGAAGGTTTTTCGCGTAATTGGCAACCAATTAATTATCTTTGATTAGGTCTCATCATACACCCTTAAACATGCATTCTAAAAGCATAATAAGGCACGATAAATAAATTAATAATGATATGCGGATGGATATTTAAAACAACTTGTTCCTAGAAAAAATCTCTCTATTTCCTCTCTCCCGCTTGTTGGTTTCTATTAAGGTCCCAAGATCAATAATAAGCATGAAAAAATGTGTGAATAACAATCGAGAAGTTGCAGAATACTTACATTGATCGGTTGAGCGACGCTTTGACGAACAAAAATGAATTTCTCCTCACTGTTTTGGCGTCTGCAGTTCACTGTCCAAGCTCACTGGTTCGGCCTTCGATCAATAAGAAACCAATCTCCAAGCTTCGTCATTTGATTCCCGGATCATAGGTGGACTTCCCTATCACCTTCGCAAGTCTCGTAAGTGTGCTAGCACTTGTGATTTTGCCATAAACCCACTCTAGCTTCCCTTTACTGCTCACGGTTTCAAAACCAGAAAACAAAAAATAATGCCCCAAGGGCGTGAATGAGAGAGAGGTGAGGAAGAGATGAGAGTGTGTTGGTTTGTGAAATTTGTGTATGTTATACATTCATTTGAATTTCAAATGCATTTCATGTGCATTTACCTTTCAAAAAGTCAAATAATAATGGCACCAACCACTTCCATCACTCAATCCATCAAGTTGTCAAGTCACATCACTCAAAGTGACTAATGATTTGACGCTTGATGCGACTAGCGATTTGACGCTTGATTTGACTTGTGTGCCGCACTCGAATAAGAAATGTGAATGCGCTCGCAAATAATCTCAGGCTCGGGTTCGCTAATTTCAAATTAACGAATTTTCCGTTGCGTCGTAATTAAATGATTACGCCTAGCGAAATTACAATTCACGTCGCTAACGAATTAATTCTAAATTAATTCGTTCGCCCGAATTAAAATCTAATTTTAATTCTGTGTTAAAATCTAATTTTAATTCTGTGTTAAAATCTAATTTCGTTTAATATATCAAATATATTAATTAATCAATTAATTCCAAATTAATCGTTATCTCTCTTTAAATGATATTTTATCCTAGATAAAATATCTCTGTAATTAATCCCAGATTAATTTTCTCTCTCTTCTAATTAATCCCAGATTAATTTAGAGTGCGAGTCATACGTCATCGGTGAATCTTTGGGAAGCGACCCATGAGATCCCCGGATATGTTGGCAGTAAAGTCGGTCGTCGGACTATCCGAACACGTAAGTACCTCGTACTATGTTTATACCGATTTACAAGACAAGGTTGGCCTCTAGCAAAACGCCATGCCTACCCAATTCTCCGGAAATATCCTTATAGGAATAAAGGATCTATATCAAGTGTAGTTGTAGGCACTGCATTTTTACATATAAATCCCGATGATGAGTCTCATTTGGAGGCACTACCTTTTAAGTCGCGGAAGCCGCGGGAAATGGACGTCGGAAGGGAAAAGATGGAAATTAGTACTTTATCAAATTTGACTCGCTTGTTTAGCTTCGGGGTCGCTGGTGGACCTCCGTTTTAAAGCACCTTTAGCCTAAAAAACCCGCAAACACTTAACTTTGTCCCAAAACCCCACATCTAGCCCTCATGCATAAATCCAAGACCATCAGCACCCACATTAGGGCAACAAGTAAAGCCCCTTAGAACCCTCACTCAACTCAGCCCCGTCACGCCACACTGTCCCTTGATCATTCAAAAGCCTCATGCCACCTGCCCCATTTAGCACACTCACTTAGCTCATCATGCCCCTCACTCACTTGGCAAACAACCCCTCAAATGGACACCTTGCACATCCACAACACAGCCACTGATGTGAACCATAATAAGCACACGTAGCCCACTGCCCACTTGATTCACGCTAAATAAGCCACCTATGCAGACCTCATTCACCTATCCAATCAAACAACAATAATAACCCCTTCCAGCGAAACAAAAAACCCTGGAAACTAAGCCAAAAATACACCCCATTTACTGCCCAGGAGTGCCGCAAATCTGACCCTGAAAATAGTCCAGAAAACACCCTAAATCAACCCCAAAATAGTGACAAAACTGCTTCCTAAAGCTTTCAAAAAATAGAAGCCCAAAACAGACCCAAACACCACCCTAAAACAGTGCCAAAACTGAGACAAAAATAGTCCCTAAAATCAGTGAAGCAGTGACCAGAAAATATAGCGAAAGCGGCAGTAAAACGGAGTGAAAACAACGACCAAAACAGTAAAATAGCGAGCTAAGATGTTAATCCAGTGAACGGGAAGAGTTGCGGAGCGATAGCCCTTCCGACGACCGTGAAACGCGAGTCCGAAAGTCGACATAAAAGGTTAGACCTGAGAGTATTTTTCACACTTGTTTTCAGTTGTATTTTTATTATTTATTGAGTTTCGTTTTGCATGATTATTTTTGAGTGAAGCATATTGTGGTCCTTGAATAGAAAGAAAGTGCATGAATTGTGAAATATTGTATGTTGTGGCCTTGGAATAAAATGAAAGATGAGTCAACTCTCGCGGTATATCTGATGGAAACCAGGGCATAAATTTCATAGCCGATTCCGAATGGACGGTAGTATGATCTGTACTCGGGATACAACTCCATGTATCGCTTGAGTAAACGACACCTTCTTTTGTTTTATGTTGCTTTGATTTATTTATTATTCGTCATTTAAATTCCGAATGTTTACTTGTTTATGTAATTATGTGATCGAGCGCATGGGCTTAGTAAGTTGGATTAAAGGTCCCCTATTTTAAGGGGTTAAAACCCTTTACCACGATGCTTTGCCGCGCCGGTTGATGCATATTCGGTTGAATGTAAGATGTGTTCAATCGGGTATACTAAGTTTGATATTATTGTCTTTATTCTTTGTATGCATGATGCGACCGAGCGTATGGGCTTAGTAAGTCGCATTAAAGGTCCCCTATTTTGAGGGGTTAAAACCCTTTACCACGATGCTTTGCCGCGCCAGTTGATGTGTGTTCGGTTGAATGTAAGATGTGTTCAATCGGGTACACTAAGTTTGATATTATTGTCTTTATTTTTCATATGCATTATGTGATCGAGCGCATGGGCTTAGTAAGTTGGATTAAAGGTCCCTTATTCTGAGGGGTTAAAATCCTTTACCACGATGCTTTGCCGTGCCGGTTGATGTATATTTGGTTGAATGTAAGATGTGTTCAATCGGGTATACGAAGTTCCATATAGTTATCTTTATCTTTGTACACATTGTAATAAAAGCGCATGGGCTTATTGTGTTGGACTAAAAAGGATCTCCATTTGGGGGAAGAAAAGCCTAAAAGGCTACATTTACCACGATATTTGCTGTGTCTTTCATATATTGATTGCATCATTTACCTTAGTCTTGGATTAACGTAGTACAATTCATATATCCATGTTATGATAGCATTTGAGTATTATTTCTTGTGGTATATCGGATGGAAACCCAGACATAAATTCCGTAGCCGATTCCGAATGGACGGTAGTGCGGTCTGTACTTGGATACAATTCCACGTACCACTTGGAAAAATGCCCGCTTGTGTGTTTGTGTCATTATTAGTTATTTTCTTTTGCACCACATCACGACATGTCTATTTTAGCATATAGTTGTCTCTTTTTACCTATGCATTTGTATTACCTATTAGTTATCTATTTCTATTATGCGCTTAAGTGTCTTTCCTTAATATGCATGCTTGTATGAATGTCATTTTGTTGTGCTTCTGTGCCTATCAATGTGAAATCGTATGCTTTCCGTATGCCAATTTATCTTTATGCATGAATTCAGACATAGATTGTATGCAAATAGGTGGTATGCAAATATAAAAATGTGTTATACATAAACTTAGATATGAGCTTTGTAACTATGCATGCAAACTTAGGAATGACTTATCATTGGAAATACGTTGCTTGGGCTTGGTTAGATTATTGCATAAATCATTTTATTACAAGTGGCATAAGTAAGAGACCATTCCGAACCCAACGGTTTGAGGTCTTCCCTTGCGAGGGGTGAGTGCGGCATTAAATCTCATTTTCCCGGTTCACACCGGTGGCGACTCCATTATTCTCCGGTTTAGTCCCTCCCGGGCTATTCCGTACTCCCAACTAGGCCGCGAGCCTAGAACAGTATGCGTCACCCAATTTCTGTTTCCCACAGTCTGGCGACTCCACTGGGGATAGAGAATCGGCCCCCAAATAATGTCTTGTAATATTATGATTTGTGCTTTAATTAACTGTGTCTACTGTGAGTTAAAAGGGGTTTAATCAAAGACATATTGTTTAGGCTGGGTAATGGTTTGGTGTCTTCCTTCACTCACTACCTTTCTAGAAGGAAAAGCTATGAAGGCACATAGATAATCATCTACTTGTAGCCTATTGTGACAAACTAATCTGGAGGACTTGTTGCTTATTCCTGTCACCAAGCGATAAGAGCCTAAGAGGCTTAGGTACTTAAGAGAGCCTCGCTCCACCCTCCCTCTAGGGAATCTGCAACAAGAAATCCATTTGACAGTTAGTTACACACCATAACTCGTTGGCACGTACTGTAAGGCATAAAAAAGGTGCGCTCACTTGGTCGCTCGAACCCTTGAGTGGGGAGACCTAGTTGTGGGTAATCCTTTGCCAGCGAGAGTCTTTGTCTACACTCCCGCAAACCCACATGTAGACCGGAATTATATTGCCTATAGTAACTATTTCCTTGTGCTTGTGGACCATCCTCATTTGGATGCAGTTGGACTTTTTGCCAGAAATGCGAACTTGTTGGGCCATTTAAACTGGGACGAGTTCGTATCCTATGACAATTAGACCAAAAGCTTCTGAAACGTTGATGGTCACTATACAAAAATTATCTTTGTATGCTTATGTTTGGGAACATTATCGTTTGGATCCATACGGACCTTTTGTCATGAGGTATGGGCTTGTTGGGCCATTTAAACTGGGACAAGAACGTATCTTATGACGATTGGGCCAAAGGCTTCTAAATATTGATGGGCCATTTTGTGCTTGTGTTCGGAACATTACCATTTGGATTTAGTTGGACTCCTTGACATGAGATATGAACTCGTTGGGCCATTTAAACTGGGACGGGTCACTCCTATGACAGTTAGCCCAAAAGCTTCTAAAATGATAATGGGTCGATTTTTTTGAAAATTTTAATTGATTTAGTATGTTCTATATGTTACATGCATCTCATGCACCTCATACATACATACATCATGTTAACACCCTCTATGTTTATAAAAGCCATCATAGATTCTCGTTGGGTTAGGGAAGAGGGCAGACTTGTCAAAAGACCGATCAGCCACCAAGAGTACCGGCAAAAGACCTAACCCAATGGGATAGGAAACTCAATCAAGCATGCATGCATACACGTAACATATTTGCATCCATTTTGTGTTTGTTCTGTTTTGTAATAAAAGGTTTCAAAGGAAAAAAAAGCGTTGAATGCAAGCCAACCAGAAGCAGCAACAGTACTATGTCAGCAGTCTTCAGGAATGAATCACATGGGCGAGGCCCATATCAGCAGTATCAGTCTGGGGGCGAGGCCCATATCAGTATCAGTTGGGGGTGAGACCCACATCAGTATCATCTGGGAGCGAGGCCCGTATCAGTATCAGTCTAGGGGCGAGGCCCATATCAGTATCAGTCTGGGGGCGAGGCCCATATCAGTATCAGTCTGGGGGCGAGGCCCTTATCATCAGTATCAGCTGGGGGTGAGGCCCATATCAGTATCAGTTAAGGGTGAGGCCCATATCAGTATCAGTTGGGGGCAAGGCCCATATCAGTATCAGTTGGGGGCGAGGCCCATATCAGTATCAGTCTGGGGGCGAGGCCCATATCAGTATCAGTTGGGGGTGAGGCCCATATCAGTATCAGCTTGGGACGAGGCCCGTATCAGTATCAGTCTAGGTGCGAGGCCCATATCAGTAGCAGTTAGGGCCGAGGCCCACATCAGCATCAGTTTGGGGATTAGTCCCAAGGCCGAGGCCTACATTAGTATCAGTTTGGGGATGAGTCCCAGGGCCGAGGCCCACATCAGTATCAGTTTAAGGGCAAGGCCCACATCTGCATCAGTTTGGGGTTGAGGCCCATATCTGTTTCAGTCTCAGGGATGAGTCCCAGGGGCGAGGCCCATATCAGTATCAGTTTGGGACGAGGCCTAGATCATTCTGGGGGTGGGGCCCACATCAGCATCTCTCTGGGAGCAAGGCCCACATCCTTATCAACATCAGTCTGGCCAGGTATGACACTCTTGCGGCGAGGCCCACATCCTTATCAACATCAGTCTGGCCGGGTATGGCACTCTTGGGGCGAGGCCCACATCCTTATCAACATCAGTCTGGCCGAGTATGGCACTCTGGGGCGATGCCCACATCCTTATGAGCATCAGTCTGGCCGGGTATGGCACTCTGGGGGCGAGGCCCACATCCTTATCAACATTAGTCTGGCCGGGTATGGCATTCTGGGGGCGAGGCCCGCATCCTTATCAACATCAGTTTGGCCGGGTTTGGCACTCTGGGGGCGAGGCCCACATCTTTATCATCATCAGTCTAGTCGGGTATGGCACTCTAGGGACGAGGCCCACATTAACATCAGATCAGTTTTGCCGGGTACGACACTCCGGGTATGGAGATACAGAATCAGTTTTGCTAGGTACGGCACTCCGGGTATGGAGACATCAGATCGATTTTGCTGGGTACGCCACTCCGGGTATGGAGATATCTGATCAGTTTTGTCGGGTACAACACTCTGGGTATGGAGACATCAGATCAATTTTGCCAGTTACGGCACTCCGGGTATGGAGACATCAGATCAATTTTGCCAGGTACGGCACTCCGGGTATGGAGATATTACTGTGACGCCTTGGGTATGAGGTTTAGCACGCCAGGTACGACATTCCGGGTATGGAGATATTACTGCGACGCCTTGGGTATGAGGTTTAGCACGCTAGGTACGACACTCAGGGTATGGAGATATTACTGCGACGCCTTGTGTATGAGGTTTAGCACGCCAGGTACGGCACTCCGGGTATGGATATATTACTACGACGCCTTGGGTATGAGGTGTAGCACGCCAGGTACGACACTCCTGGTATGGAGATATTACTGAGACGCATTGGCTTGAGGGTTAGCACGCCAGCTACGGCACTCCGGGTATGGAGATATTACTGCAACGCCTTGGGTATGAGGTTTAGCACGCCAGGTACGGAACTCCGGTTATGGAGATATTACTGCGACGCCTTGGGTATTAGGTTTAGCACGCCAGGTACGGCACTCCGGGTATGGAGATATTACTGCGACGCATTGGGTATGAGGTTTAGCACGCCAGGTACGGCACTCCGGGTATGGAGATATTACTGCGACACCTTGGGTATGAGGTTTAGCACGCCAGGTACGACACTCCGGGTATGTAGATATTACTGCGACGCCTTGGGTATTGGGTTTAGCACGCCAGGTACGGCACTCCGGGTATGGAGATATTACTGCGACACCTTGGGTATGAGGTTTAGCACGCCAGGTACGGCACTCTGGGTATGGAGATATTACTGCGACGCCTTGGGTATGAGGTTTAGCACGCCAGGTACGGCACTCTGGGTATGGAGATATTACTGCGACGCCTTAGGTATGAGGTTTAGTATGCCAGGTACGGTACTCCGGGTATGGAGATATTACAACAACACCTTGGGTACGAGGTTTAGCACGCCAAGTACGGCACTCCGGGTATGGAGATATCACTGCGACACTCTAGGTACAGAGATGCAACTACGACACCTCGGGTATGAGGTTTAGCATGCCAGGTACGACACAACATCAACTCCACGCAACACATGGCAAGTCAAGAGGTAGCTGGCGAGCCAGGTAAGTGAAAATGCATTGCATAACTTTGATAGGATTGTCACTGTTACATGTTACACAAGTCCCATCAAAGAAGGGGCGACTGTAGGCACTACATTTTTGCATATAAATCCCGATGATGAGTCTCATTTGGAGGCACTACCTTTTAAGTCGCGGAAGCCGCGGGAAACGGACGTCGGAAGGGAAAAGATGGAAATCAGTACTTTATCGAATTTGACTCACTTGTTTAGCTTCGGGATCGCTGGTGGACCTCCGTTTTAAAGCACCTTTGGCCTAAGAAAACCCGCAAACACTTAACCTTGGCCCAAAACCCCACATCTAGCCCTCATGCATAAATCCAAGACCATCAGCACCCACATTAGCGCAACAAGTAAAGCCCTTAGAACCCTCACGCACCTCAGTCCCTTCACGCCACACTGCCCCATGATCATTCAAAAGCCTCACGCCACATGCCCCCCTTTAGCACACTCACTTAGCTCATCATGCCCCTCACTCACTCGGCAAACAGCCCCTCAAATGGACACCTTACACATCCACAACACAGCCACTGACGTGAACCATACTAAGCACATGTAGCCCACTGCCCACTTGATTCACGCTAAATAAGCCACCTATGCAGCCCTCATTCACCGATCCAAACAAACAACAATAATAACCCCTTCCAGCGAACCAAAAATCCCTGGAAACTAAGCCAAAAATACACCCCATTTACTGCCCAGGATTGCCGCAAATCTGACCCTGAAAACAGTCCAGAAAACACCCTAAATCAACCCCAAAACAGTGACAAAACTGCTTCCAAACCCTTCAAAAAATAGAAGCCCAAAACAGACCCAAACACCACCCTAAAATAGTACCAAAACTGAGGCAAAAACAGTCCCTAAAATCAGTGAAGCAGTAACCAGAAAATATAGCGAAAGCGGCAGCAAAACGGAGTGAAAACAGTGACCAAAACAGCGAAACAGCGAGTTAAGACGTTAATCCAGTGAACCGGAAGAGTTGCAGAGCGATACCCATTCCGACGGCCGTGAAACGCGAGTCCGAAAGTCGACATAAAAGGTTAGACCTGAGGGTATTTTTCACACTTGTTTTCAGTTGTATTTTTATTATTTATTGAGTTTCGTTTGCATGATTATTTTTGAGTGAAGAATGTTGTGGCCCTTGAATAGATAGAAAGTGCATGAATTGTGAAATATTGTATGTTGTGGCCTTGGAATAAAATGAAAGATGTCTCAACTCTCACGGTATATCGGATGGAAACCTGGACATAAATTTCATAGCCGATTCCGAATGGACGGTAGTATGATCTATACTCGGGATACAACTCCACGTACCGCTTGAGTAAACGACACCTTCTTTTGTTTTATGTTGCTTTGATTTATTTATTATTCATCATTTAAATTCCGCATGTTTACTTGTTTATGTAATTATGTGATCGAGCGCATGGGCTTAGTAAGTTGGATTAAAGGTCCCCTATTTTGAGGGGTTAAAACCTTTACCACGATGCTTTGCCGCGCCGGTTGATGCATATTCGGTTGAATGTAAGATGTGTTCAATCAGGTATACTAAGTTTGATATTATTGTCTTTATTCTTTGTATACATGATGCGACTGAGCGCATGGGCTTAGTAAGTCGGATTAAAGGTCCCCTATTTTGAGGGTTTTTTTAAACCCTTTACCACGATGCTTTGCCGCGCCGGTTGATGTGTGTTTGGTTGAATGTAAGATGTGTTCAATCGGGTACACTAAGTTTGATATTATTGTCTTTATTTTTCATATGCATTATGTGATCGAGCGCATGGGTTAGTAAGTTGGATTAAAGGTCCCTTATTATGAGTGGTTAAAATCCTTTACCACGATGTTTTGCCGTGCCGGTTGATGTATATTCGGTTGAATGTAAGATGTGTTCAATCGGCTATACGAAGTTCCATATAGTTATCTTTATCTTTGTACACATTGTAATGAAAGCGCATGGGCTTATTGTGTTGGACTAAAAAGGTTCTCCATTTGGGGGAAGAAAAGCCTAAAAGGCTACCTTTACCACGATATTTTCCGCGTCTTTCATATATTAATTGCATCATTTACCTTAGTCTTGGCTTAACGTAGTACAATTCATATATCCATGTTATGATAGCATTTGAGTATTATTCTTGAGGTATATCGGATGGAAACCCAGACATAAATTCCATAGCCGATTCCGAATAGACGATAGTGTGGTCTGTACTTGGGATACAATTCCACGTACCACTTGGAAAAATGCCCGCGTGTGTGTTTGTGTCATTATTAGTTATCTTCTTTTGCACCACATCACGACATGTCTATTTTAGCATATAGTTGTCTCTTTTTACCATATGCATTTGTATTACCTATTTGTTATCTATTTCTATTATGCGCTTAAGTGTCTTTCCTTAATATGCATGCTTGTATGAATGTCATTTGTTTGCGCTTCTGTGCCTATCAATGTGAAATCGTATGCTTTCCGTATGCCAATTTATCTTTATGCATGAATTCAGACATAGATTGTATACAAATAGGTGGTATGCAAATATAAAAATGTGTTATACATAAACTTAGATATGAGCTTTGTAACTATGCATGAAAACTTAGGAATGATTTATCCTTCGTGGACTGATACTGTCTTATATCATTCTCCGTCCAAGAACAAATCATAGGGACCTCCTATCATTTATACATCTAGGTGATCTAATCACAAATGATAAGAGTGCAATCTCCTTTGTCACATAGTTAATTTGTACAACAACACCATGATCTGTACAAATAATGACGCTATGGGTCATAATTGTCCAACAATCTCCCACTTGGCCTATAGCCAGTCACTCGAGTGCTTGACACCCGAACTATGTGCGGTTGGCTCAAACTGCTGAGAAAAGCTTTCGTCAGTGGATTTTAGTGATTACCGTCTGATGCGATTTATTCGATCATCACATCGCCACGATGTATGATCTGAGCGAATCAGATGAATATCGAAGTATTTATCTGGATCGTTGATGAGACTATTAATTCTTTAGCCTATGCTTACGCCTAGCTCAGCTGCTAACAGAATTATTTCTAATCTAATTAGATTTATTATCGACCCAGAAGGCTTCTATTGCCGCCTCAGCTGCAGCAATAACCCGCATTTGTTGTTTATTCGGTAACAGTATCTTGCTTGGAAGATTTCCTACTCACTGTACTGTTATTTAAACTGCATAGTACCGTTTGCGACTTTTAGTCGTCTTTATCGGTTTAGGAAACTTGCAGTAGTTATCCCAGTTACTTCAAGTTCTCATTCTCCACAGATTAAGATAGCATCCTTAGTTCTCTAAGACACTGAGTATGTTCTTAACTTCAATCCAGTGACTATCACTTGGATTGTCCTGTTTGTGAATCCATATGCTCAAAGCGTATGAAACACCAGGTCGCGTACATATTGCAATGTACGCATTATTGGAGAGTTTTCTCGAAAGCCAAACTTTCACCGATTTTATTTATGGGAATATCATTTCCAAGAAATGACACATTATCATTATTTATTGGATAGCCACTGTCAGTGCGCTCCCACTAACCTCCTAATATACACAATAATCATTTTCGTTTTGAATTAAATCATAAACTATTATGATTACATCAAAACGATAATTCCAAGAACCTATGCATGTTTCAATCCAAACATGGATCGAATAACCTGCAAACCTTGTTTGCTAGTTTTGGTACGACAAAACCGTCAGGATGTTGTAAACATCCTCCTAAAGGTTTCCTTTCAGGAAAGCGATTTTCCCGTATAGCTGACATATTTCATAAATGAAACATGTAGCATTAGCAAGCATTATCCAAATGGATTTACCGTGGCAACAGGTAAAAGGTTGAATCGTAATCAACACAACGTTGATAACGATACCTTTCCGCTACAAGCCTAGCTTTATACGTTGGTATGTTGCCTTCCATGTACATTTTCCTTGAAGACTTATAAAGTACCAATAGGCACAATGCCTTGTGATACATCAACTAGTATCCAAACTTGGTTGATATACATGGAATCCTATTTGGATTCATGACACTTTGTCATAATAGGGAGTCGATACCTTATATCACTTCCTCATACGTAGTCAGTTGGTATACCTCAATAAGATAGACATCTTTATGAGGTGAGATCAGAAACCAATACCCTAGTTTGTAGTCTAACTCTCTTCTAACTACGCGGTTCTTGTGTATTCGAAGATTATTGGTTAGTTTCATCCTTGATGAACTATTTATGTTCCATTAAGGACTCAGTTCCTTGAACATTATTACTCCGATTTTCATCGAGTTTTACTATCCTCCCACTTACCACTGCATATCGGTATTCCTCTTAGGAAAACCGCATGGCGAGCAACAATCTAATTGTTCTCATGTGTGTTGTATAAGTACTATACTTTGGTATCCCTAGGATAACCTACAATTGGCACTCATCCAATTTGGGTTTTAGTTTGGTATCATCCAAACATTTGCCAAGCATACCCAAATTTTCAGGAATGAGAAACCCGGTTTCTTTCCAGTTCATATCTAATATGAAAACTGTCAAACAGATTTTATGGAACCTTATTCTAAATAAGTTCTGCACTGTTTAAAGCTTATCCGTTGAAGGAAATGGTAGCTCAGAGCGACTCATGATTAACCTTATCATGTCTAACAAAATTCGGTTACTCTGTTCGGACACACCGTCAAGCTGACGTGTTCCGGGAGGAGTCCTCATTGAAAGAATACTATACTCTTTCAAGTATATTAGAAACTTATTGCCTAAGTATTTTCCATTACGGTCTTACCGTGACGGTATAATACTATAGCCGATCCGTTTTTCTATTTCGTGTCGAAACTCTAAAAGTTTGCGATTTGTGTTCTTCAAAAGAAACACATAACCATAACGTGATGCCATATCCGTAAAGGTCACGAAATATTCATATCCACATCTAGCCTAGCTATACATGGGCCCACTTGCTTCACTATGAACTAGGGCTGACAGATAGGTGGCATTTGCACTTTTACCAAGTAAATAGTGTTTTAGGCACATTGCCCAATAAACTAGATTCGTTGACTTTATTTGAATGGAATCAAATCAGTCCGAGTACCCACTCTTTAAAAGTGTGGATATACAATTCTTGTTTAATTGTGTCCCAGACAACAATGCCACAATAAAGTTTCTTCTGATCAAATCAGTTTGAGCTATTTATTTGTCATGTTATATATTTGAGATTTATTTATATTCAAAATATAAATTCTGTTATTCACATCTAATGTGTATATCTCAATATCATCTTTATATAATGAAACACTTTAGTGTTCTAGAATATAAAGGTAAATCCGCAACGGATTAAACAATGATATGGAGCTAATGTCTCTTAGTCAAACTAGTTACATTATAACAGTTTCCAAATTTTAGGTACATACCCGAAGGTAGTTCCTAAAGTTAGGTATCTACGTTTAAAACAACGACTTTCATCCCGTTTACAATTCGCAGATAAATCTCTATTGAAGTTAGTATCCTGTTCAAAACAGATTCTGAACATCAATACATACATATATTTTATGTACCACACTAAGTATTTAAAATCCAATTTTAATACTAGTAGTGAACATAATGTTGACAAACATATTAGAAGTCAGAGCCTTGCCCGTTCTTCAATTCCTTCATGTCTGCTTTGTTCAAACGGCAGTCACGCTTCCGCGATCCCGTTTGCCACAATTTAAGCAGACATTTTAGGATATGTCCTTTATCTTCCCAGAAGACTATAATGATTTTGCCTTTGTCAATTTCAACACTCCAGAAGACTTTGGCCAAGCCATGGCCAACTAGAATATCGAAGTAAGGTGCGACTAGCGCTACTTGCCTAATTGCAAACTTTGACTTTATCTCCTTGAGAATAGTCATTAACTCTCCAAGAGTTATGTATTGCAATTTAGTACTTCTTAGATTCTAAGGATAGATTCTTTGAAGATCCTTCAATTTCAGTATCATACTTTAAGGATCTAACCTTAGTTCTGATAAAGAAATTAAGGAGTCTACTGCGACAAGCTTAATGGATTAAGCACTTAAGTTATCATTACATAAATCTTCCAAAGATTATGCTCTACTACTTGCTTAACTCCGGGCTTAGGCATAATATGTTATTTTATCAAATAAAGTAACTTATATTTTCCAGGACCATCCTGAAATTTAATTCCCAATTTGAAAATTAAACCATTTAAATACTTTTTCCCTAGGATTATGTATTAAACGTCAATCTTTCAATTTTATCTTGATTTTAATAGTCCAACTATTTAATCGACGACTTAGGTACTATTTAATATAATAATTACTATAGTCCAACTATATAATCAACTATACTTTAATAGAATTAAAATCAATTATATTGATTAATATAATCCAATTATAAAATCAACTATAAATGAATAGTTTGAATATAGTCCAACTATTTATTAAAACAACATTTAAATATTAGTCCAACTAACATTTAATGTATATGACGAATGATATTTGAATAAGCGCGTATGGCAAGTAATTAAACGAATATTGCAAATTCAATTCTTGCCTCCCACTAATTTTCGGCGAGCCTCTAACCCTCTGTCGAGTACTCGGGAAACCGTGTTTCCTAGTGGGCTAGGATCCCGTTAAATATCACACAATATTGACTTTGGCCAACAAATTGTATGATAATTAACTAGGTAGATCTCTAAGATTGATTGGATCCAATCCAATTCCTAGATCCGGTAGGGGGACATCCAAGTCCGAAACATATATCTTATATATGCCAATACATCCAATGTATTACCTAACCATTTTCCTCTGAATCAATTAAGCCTTGGCTTTGGCATAACAAACTTAGTGATCCCAGTTAAGCGCAACCCATTGACCATGGAAAGCTTCGTAATCAATGTCGATGGACAAGAAGTGGTCTTGACTTTGGCCAACAAACCACAACTTGGACAAGACACCAATATAGAACAAAGCCCTTGTGATTCAAACACATCCTCGACGGACAAAGGCCTTCACTTTGGCCAACAAGCCAATGCCAGTCTCGGATCTTGAGTGAGAATCACTCAATGGAAGGAAGACGCTTAATTTTTTGAGGGTTTTTCGCGTGGAAATTGGCAACCAATTTATTATCTTTGTTAAGGTCTCATCATCATACACCCTTAAACATGCATTCTAAACACATAATAAAGCGTATATGAAAAAAATAATAATGATATGCGGATGGATACTTTACACATTGATCCTAGATCAAATCTCTCCCTTTCTCTCTCCCGCTAGCACAAGTATTACTTCTACCTGTTACACTACACTTCTAAAGAAACCTCATTTACATTGAGGGGAATAGGTGAAAAAAGAATACAAAGAATAGAGAGGTAATAAGGCTGGACTCGCAGGTCCAATTAATAAATCAAATTTATTACAACAATTTCTAAAATTGTCCCACCCATCTAATATCCATCCGATATACATTATTCATGCATCACAACCATGTATTCACACAAGCATGTTGTCAATCAATCTAATCAAATTAATTAATCTGATAATTAGTGATCATCCAATGTTCAAACAACGATTTGATTTTGTTCGAGTCAAACTCGTTTTTTGCGAATAAGTACTCAAAGTACATATTCTCGAATTAAATTAAACTACATAATTAAATCCAATTCAATAAGCATTTAATTATAATTCACTATTTTATTCCAAATTAAATACTACATTTTATTTAACGAACCTATGCGACTTAAATTCCAAATTTAATCGCAACGGGTCTCATAGCCCGATTAACGTCCAACGTTAATTTAATTCAAGTCCAATGGGCTTTTAATTAATTTCTTAAGGCGTGGACTTTTTGGTCAACTCGGGTCAACCGAATAACCAAAATCCAATCCGGGATTTACCCCATAAGCCTAGAAATCAAGTTAGGTCCATTAGGCCCAATTAAACTTTAAAGGTCCATTAAGTCGCATTGGGGCTTTATGGAAGCGGTTTTGGGCTTAATTGGATCCAACCAATTTTGCCTAAACCCAACTTTGTACAACAAAGCCCAATAAGCCCATTACAAACATTAAAGCCCAAATCCAATTTTAAGGCCCAATTAATTAAATACAAAAAATCCAATTTCACATTCAATTAACCTAAAGTGTATATCATGATTAATCACCCAAATTAACATTTCTAAAACATCAATTTATACAATTAATCATGCTCATTTTCATCATCACATGTCCTACACATTTTGATTAAAATCAAACCCAATTCACATGCTCTAAGTCTCTGCCAAGGGAGGGGATTTGTGTGCGATTCGAATTTAATCCAATTAATTCCACAATCGACATTAAATCACATTCCGAATGATTCTAACTTATCCAATGAATCAACAAATCAAAATTCCAAGAAATTTTAGGGCTATTAGTATTCGGCCAACACCACCAAAATTGGGGAAAAATGTTCCAAATATATTTTGATCAAATTGATACAATCAATCATCAATTCAACATGATTTAAGCATATTCAAACATCCAATTTCACAAAATCATGGTCAAAATCAATTTACCCAATTTTAAGCCCTAAACTTTTTCATGCTCAAACCTTGCTCTAGATGCCATTGTTGGTTTCTATTAAGGTCCCAAGATCAATAATAAGCATGAAAAAAATGTGTGAATAACAATCGAGAAGTTGCGGAATACTTACATCGATCGGTTGAACGACGCTTTGACGAACAAAAATGAATTTATGCTCCCTGTTTTGGCGTCTGCAGTTCACTATCCAAGCTCACTGGTTCGGCCTTCGATCAACAAGAAACCAAGCTCCAAGCTTCGTCATTTGATTCCCGGCTCATGGGTGGACTTCCCTAACACCTTCGCAAGTCTCGTAAGTGTGCTAGCACTTGTGATTTTGCCACAAAACCCACTCTAGCTTCCCTTTACTGCTCACGGTTTAAAAACCAGAAAACAGAAAATAATGCCCCAAGGGCGTGAAGAAGAGAGAGGTGAGTAAGAGATGAGAGTGTGTTGGTTTGTGAAATTTGTGTATCTTATACACTCATTTGAATTTCAAATGCATTTCATGTGCTTTTGCCTTTCAAAAAGTCAAATAATAATGGCACCAACCACTTCCATCATTCAATCCATCAAGTTGTCAAGTCACATCACTCAAAGTGACTAATGATTTAACGCTTGATGCGACTAGTGATTTGACGCTGGATTTGACTTTCGTGCCGCACTCGAATTCGAAATGCGAATGCGCTCGCAAATAATCTCGGGCTCGGGTTCGCTAATTCCAAATTAACGAATTTTCCGTTGCGTCGTAATTAAATGATTACGCCTAGCGAAATTACTATTCACGTCGCTAACGAATTAATTCTAAATTAATTCGTCCGCCCGAATTAAAATCTAATTTTAATTCCGCGTCGAAATCTAATTTCGTTTAATATATCAAATATATTAATTAATCGATTAATTCCAAATTAATCGTTATCTCTCTTTAAATGATATTTTATCCCAGATAAAATATCTCTGCAATTAATCCCAGATTAATTTTCTCTCTCTTCTAATGAATCCCATATTAATTTAGAGTGCGAGTCATACGTCATCAGTGAATCTTTGGGAAGCGACCCATGAGATCCCCAGATATGTTGGCAGTAAAGTCGGTCGTCGGACTATCCGAACACGTAAGTACCTCGTACTACGTTTATACTGATTTACAAGACAAGGTTGGCCTCTAGCAAAGCGCCATGCCTACCCAATTCTCCGGAAATATCCAGAGCGAAGATGTTTCCCGTACCATCGGTAAAACACTACTTCCTATTACACTTGCATGAGTATCCTATACCCAAATATATGAGAACTATGCCGTTGTGGCCTTATAACGCGCACAAGTGTAATACTAGTCTTTTACGTATTTATCGATGTCCAATCTCGATAATACTCTGACTAGGGATATTTAATGATTTATCCTTCGTGGACTGATACTGTCTCATATCATTCTCCGTCCAGGAATAAATCATAGGGACCTCCTATCATTTATACATCTATGTGATCTAATCACAAATGATAAGAGTGCAATCTCCTTTGTCACATAGTTAATTTGTACAACAACACCATGATCTGTACAAATAGTGAAGCTATGGGTCATAATTGTCCAACACCACTAGCACAATCTTACTTCTACCCAATTACATATACTTCTAAAGAAACCTCATTTACATTTAGAGGAATAGATGAGAAGAGAAATACAAAGAATCAATAGGTAATAGGCTGGACACGCAGGTCCAATTTAATAAATTCTAAATTTATTACAACAATTTCCAAAATTACCCTCACCCATCTAATATCCATCCGATATACATTATTCATACATCACATTCATGTATTCACACAAAGCACGTTATCAATCAATCTAATCCAATTAATTAATCTCAAATTAATGACCATCCAATGTTCAAACAACGATTTGATTTGCGCGAGTCAAACTCGTTTAAGAATAAGTACTCAAAGTACGAATTCTTGAATTATATTAAACTACAATATTAAATCCAATTTAATTTGTATTCAATACTAATTCTTTATTTAATTCCAAATTAAATAATTACACTTTTTTAATGAGCCTTTGCGACTTAAATTCTAAATCTAATCTTAACGGGTCTCAAAGCCCAATTAACATCCAATGTCTATTTAATTAAAGTCCAATGGGCTTTCAATTAATTTATAAGGCATGAACTTTGGCAACCAAAGCCCATTAAGGAATCACCCTTTTGCCGAAAATCAATTTAGGCCCATTAGTCCCAATTAAAATTTTAAAGGCCCATATTATTATATTTGGACTTTATGGAAATAGTTTTAGGCCCAATTGGATCCAACCAATTAACCTAAACCAAACTCGGCCCAACCAAGCCCATTAAGCCCAAATACAACATTATTAGCCCAATTCCAAATTTAGGCCAACTAATTAAATTCCAATATTCCAAATATCATAATTTAATTAATTAAAGTGTATTAGCCATAATTAATTAGTGAAATTAACATTTCCAAAATACCAATTACACTAATTAATCATGCTAATCATCATCAACACATGTCCAACATTATTGAATCAAAAATCAATTCATTTCATGCTATGAAGCTCACGGCAATTAGAGGGATTTTAAATCTGATTTCGATTTTAATCCAATTAAATCCTAAATCATTTTATCCCATGTCTTCAAACTCATCCAATGATCAAACAAACAAAATTACCATGACTTCAGGGCATCTCAAACTTTCGGCCAAGCCAAAATTTTGGGGAAAAATTAATCCAATTCAATTTTCATCAAATTGATCATGCATAACTCTAAGTTATCATCATTCAAGCATATTCAAACAATCAATTTTATCAAATCATGCTCAAATCAATTTTACCCAAATTTTACCCTAATTCAATTTCATGCTTAATCAAGGCTCTTGATACCATTGTTGGGTTTTCTAGGTCAAACCAAGATCAATTAAGCATATAAACATGTGAATACATCAAAGTAAAGTTGCAGAAATACTCAGTTTCATCGGCTTTGCGATGGGAAGAACACAAAAAATTTTCTACTCCTTGAAGCTCTTGGTCATGCCCTTCTTTGTGCTCCTTGTGTTGATCTTCAAGCTCCAAGCTTGGGAATGGATTCCATGCTCATGAATGGGTTTCCCTATCACCTTTGTAAGACCCCTTGTGTGTGCTAGCACCTTAGAAAATTGCCACAATTTTTCTTCTTCTTCCTTTGCAAGATTCGGCCAAGCCTTTGCAATAGAGAGAGAGAGGCGTGAATGATGGAAAGAGATGGAGAGAGTTATGTATATTGTTTCTAAAACAATTACCAAGCCTTTTACCTAAGTCAAAACCCTTTTGGTATATACTTTCCAAAAGAAATTTGGAGGGAAAAGAGCATTAATTGCTTTCAACCACCTCCATCACCAAAAAGGTGACATGACACACATCAGAAAAAGTGGATGTGACATGTGAGTGACTTGCGATATGATTAGTGGCCGCACTTGATTCAAAATCGGAGTGGCCTCGCAATCACATCCCGGGCTAGGGTTCGTTTATTCCGAATTAACGAATTTTCCATTGCGACGTAATTAAATCAAATTTAATTAAATAATTATGCCTAGCAAAATTACTATTCATGTCGCTAGCGAATTAATTCTAAATTAACTCGTTTGCCAGAATTAAAATCTAATTTTAATTCAGCGTCGAAATCTAATTTTGTTTAATATATCGTATATATTAATTTATCGATTAATTACAAATTAATCGTTCTCTCTCTTCAAATAGTATTTTATCCCAGATAAAATATCTCCGCAATTAATCCTATATTAATTTTCTCTCTCTCTCTCTTATAATTAATCCTAGATTAATTATGTCCGAGTCATACGTCATCAGTGAATCTTTGGGAAGCAACCCATGAGATCCATGGATTTGTTGGCAGTAAATCCGATCGTCGGACTATCCGAACACGTACGTACCTAGTACTACGTTTTTACCGATTTACAAGACATGGTTGGCTTCTAGCAAAGTACCGTGCCTACCCAATTCTCCAGAAATATTCTTAAAGGAATATGTAATCTATATCAGGCGTAGTATACGTAGTATTGCGTATTACGATCCAGTATCGGATGTCACGTCCTAGGCCTGGGGCTGGAATTATGTCTGCACCGTACGAAGCACATATCGGATCTCTCGTAACAAGTCTCTATAATCGGATAAACATGACATAGTCATATTATCCCGATAGCTACAGCATATAAGAGCACCAGTTCCTTATCCTATGTGACCATCATCTCTATATGACTGAAGTGATACTTCCATCTTGACATAACACCCAATACACTATGATTCTCAATATACCCAGAAGAGGCGTACACAGAACCTGTTAAAGCCCTGGACGACCAAAACCAAAGTATATTGATTGTCGTAAGTATTAGCTGTTGGACAATTATGACTCATAGCATCACTATTTGTACATAACATGGTGTTGTTGTACAAATTAACTATGTGACAAAGGAAATTGCTCTTTTATCATTTGTAATTAGATTACCGGGATATATAAATGATAAAAGTCCATATGATTAGTTCCGGATTAATAAGATATGAGACAATATCAATCCATGAAGGTTTAATCATTAAAACATCCCTAGTCGGAGTATTATCGAGATTGGACATCGATAATACGAAATAGACTAGTATTGCATTTGTGGGAGCATAACTGCATAGTTCTCATATATTTGGGTATTGGATACTCATGCAAGTGTAATAGGAGGTTGTGTTTACCGATGGTACGGAAACAGCTTCGCTCTGGATAGACCCCTCAGAATTCCATTGGTAGTATGACTATGTGTCTGTGGAAGTCCGAATCAGGGTATGTATATTTGGTCTTAACCTGAGACTTGCACCGCTAATACTTGCGACAATCAATATACTTTGGTTTTGGTCGTCCATGGCCTTAACCGGTTCTATGTACGCCTCTTATGGGTATATTGAGAATCGTAGTGTATTGGGTGTGATGTCAAGATGGAAGTATCACTCCAGTCATATGGAGATGATGGTCACGTAGGATACGGAACTAGTACTCTTATATACTGCAGTCATCGGGATAATATGACTATGTCATGATTATCCGATTATAGAGACTAGTTACCAGAGATCCGATATGTGCTTTGTACGGGGCAGTCCACAATTCCAGCCCCAGGCCTAACACGTGACATCCGATACTGGATCGCAATACGCAATACTTCGTATACTACACCTTATACAGATTACATATTCCTTTAAGAATATTTCTGGAGAATTGGATAGGCACGGTACTTTGCTAGTAGCCAACCATGTCTTGTAAATCGGTAAAAATGTAGTACTAGGTACGTACGTATTCGGATAGTCCGACGACCGGATTTACTGCCAACATATCCAGGGATCTCATGGGTCGCTTCCCGAAGATTCACCGATGAAGTATGACTCGGACATAATTAATCTGGGATTAATTATAAGAGAGAGAAAATTAATCTAGGATTAATTACGGAGATTTTTTATCTGGGATAAAATATTAATTAAAGAGAGAGAAGGATTAATTTGGAATTAATCGATAAAATAATATATTCGATATATTATACGAAATTAGATTTCGACTCGGAATTAAAATTAGATTTTAATTTGGGCGAATGAGTTAATTTAGAATTAATTCTCCAGCGACGTGAATAGTAATTTTGCTAGGCATAATTATTTAATTAAATTTGATTTAATTACGTCGCAACGGAAAATTCATTAATTTGGAATTAGCGAACCCGAGCCCGGGAGTGTTTGTGGGCCCACTCACATTTCAAATCAAGTGGGGCCCACAAGTCAAATCACGCGTCACATCATTAGTCATTCTTGTGATGTAAATCACATCAACTTTGAGTGATGTGATGTAAGTCACTTTTGAGTGATGTGAATAGTTGAAAGGCTTTAATTGCCTTGTACCACTTTTTAGAAAGTGTAAGTTGTATTAGATTTTGAAAATCAAAACAACCAAATCATCTTCTCTTCTCTCCCATTCGGCCAAGGGCCATTTTTTTTCTCTATTTTGCTTCTCCTTTGCCGAGAGCAACACAAGGGGAAATAGAAAAGTTGTGGCGGTTTTTCAAGAGTGCTAGCACACCAAATGGGTCATTCAAATGTGATAGGGAAACCCATTCATGAGCATGGAATCACATTCAAAGCTTGGAGCTTGGAGATCAAATATGGAGCACAAACAAATGGCATTGCCGAGAGTCATCCATGGTGGAAGAAAAGTTTTGTGTTCATTACATCGCAAAAGCCGATCAAAGTGAGTATTCCACAACTTTACTTTGATGTATTCACATGTTTTCATATGCTTAATTGATCTTGGGATAACCTAGAAAACCCAACATTAGCGATGCAAGTCTCAGGTTAAGACCAAATACACCTACCCTGATTCGAACTTCCATAGACACATAGTCATACTACCAATGGAATTCCGATGGGTCTATCCAGAGCGAAGCTTTTTCTGAACCATCGGTAAACACAAACTCCTATTACACTTGCATGAGTATCCAATACCCAAATATATGAGAACTATGTCGTTATGCTCCCACAACACGCACAAGTGCAATACTAGTCTATTCCGCATTATCGATGTCCAATCTCGATAATACTATGACTAGAGATGTTTTAATTATTAAACCTTAGTGGATTAATACTCTCTCATATCTTATTAATCCGGAACTAATCATATGGACTTTTATCATTTATGTATCGTGGTAATCCAATTACAAATGATAAAAGAGCAATTTCATTTGTCACATAGTTAATTTGTACAAAAACACCATGTTCTGTACAAATAGTGATGTTATGGTTCATAATTGTCCAACACTTGAGGGGAACCCAAAAGGTCACACACAACAAAGTCGAAATCAATGGTTAACAGTGCACATTACATATTTAACAACATATATGATTGCTGTAGGAATTGTTCATAAATGGTTCAATGTGTTTAATTATTGAACAGATCATTTATGAGGTTCCATAGTGGCTTAGGGATTGGTGAATGACGATAGGGGCACTTTGGGAATTGGACTAAATAGATTTAAAAAAATATTACTATTCATATGAATAGTAATGTGTGAATAGTAAATTTTTTTATTTAATTTTGTTATTTGTTTTGAATTACAATTCGGCCCAAACTCTTATTAAGGTTTTATAAGCTCATTAAACCACTAAATTAAGATCCAATGGCTAAGATTAAATTGGCCTTTATCCCACATCGGATTCATAATTAATTTTGTTGTCTTTGGAGCACTATATAAACCCAAAGAATTCTTCACAAATTTTTGCACCAAACCTTTCAAATCTTGGGTTTATATAAGTGAGCAACTCTAAAGTTTTAAGAGTAAGCCACTGATTTTGAGGATCCTTAAGTCTAATTGACTAGAGGAACCTCGAGTTAAAAGTTTTGAGGTATTTGCCTAAGCTAGAACTAAGGGCAAAATACACGTGCACTCAAGGCGTAGTCTTGCCATTGAGTTTTGGATTTGGTGTGTGCATCTTTGGAGGCCACACACTTGGGTGGCTCTTTGGAACGTGGAAGAGCTTGCTGAGTTCGAGAAAAGCTTGTAGATTGGAAGGAGGAATGGAGGAGTCTACGGTTCAAGTAAATCTTTTTCTTTCTTTATTTTAATTAGAGTTCTTATGATAGTTAGCATGTTTAGGTTTATGTTCTTTGCATGATTTATGAGTTTTATGCTTAGAATATATAGTAACATGCCTAGGATTGTAGAATAATAAAAACAAATGGGTCTTGGGTAAAAGGAAAGTGCCATCATAATTTTAATAAAATCAATTTTCCGCTGCGCACTCGCGGCCGCTTTCCAACAGTGGTATCAGCGCGCCATTTTTGTTTTGATTAGTTCTCACTCATTTGAACTCGAAATTGGGTGTTTAAAAGCTCTCTAAAAAGCTAACACCCTGAACGTAATTTTAGGCACAAGTTTTGCATGATTTGGTTAAGATTTGAATTGTGAAATTGCATTTAAAGTTCACGCGTCTGCAGAAAAACATGAATAGTAAATTTATTTGAATAAAATAAAATGCAATATCATAATTAAATATGAATCAAAGTTATTTAATGCCTAAAATAATTCAAACATATTAAAACTCATATGCTTGATAATTCTATGTATGATTAGAATCAGCATGATTATTTTAGGGTGCAAGCATGTAGAGACTTTCTAAGAAATAGAGAGTGTATTGTTTATCTCTTAGCTAAGTAATTATTCCGTGATGAACTTAGAGATTTATTACCTTTAAGGCTAATAAATATAAATCACTTGTTTATAATAAAAGACATTATAAAAGATACAAGTGGGGTGGGACCAAATCGTTAATAAAACTTTCTAAACTAAAGTTAATTTAACCAAGGTATTACTAGAGTTAGATAATGATTTGGTGTCTTCCTTCACTCACTACCTTTTTATAGCCAAAAGGAAAAGCTGTGAAGACATCAAGATAATCATTTACTCAAAGCTTACCTTAAAGCATATTTAAAGTGTTGGACTAATTTGGAGGATCTATTATTTAGTCCTATCACTAAGGCGATAAGAGCCTAAGAGGTAAGGATATTTAAGAGAGTTCGCTCCACCCTCCCTCTGGGGAAGTTTCAATGGAGGAATCCATTTGACAGTTATTCACTTAAACTTGCTAAAATCCTCAATAATAATTTAAGTCTAAAATTTACCTCCCATTGTAAAGTATAGACCCAAAGGGCTTAAACCGTATTGGCAGGACTAGGCTTTACCAGACTGACCAATATCAATTTGTCCCTAAATCGTACTATTGACAATGGTTTGACTTTTCTGAGTCATAAGACGCAGCGACCCTTAGGCGTGGTCTTATAACTTAGTGGCAAAGATTGGGTGTCCACAAAGACTAGCATAAGCTATGGCATGTTTGATTGCCCAACCCAATTATCAAGGAATTGTGATTTATATCATAAATTGGTTGTGAACCTACCTAATTATCGTATTTTATAACTACCGGCCCTAGTCGGAGTTATGAAATAATGATAATGGGATCCTTGCCCATAAGAAATCCAACATATTGGGATTGATGCGATTTACTTAAAATTTTAAAACAATTGAGTGGGAGCAAATTCATAATATTAAAATCCCATGTTATTATGCAACATTAATGAAAACATATTCCTAATTTTAACATTCTCTCTTAATAGGTGGGTTAAAATATTTCAGAAACATTCAAATGGCAAACAGAGTATAACTTCGTTCCATCCTTTATGAGGATAAGCTCAAGGGGGACAACTACAATGACTGGTTTAGAAATATTAAAATTGTCTTACGATAAGAAAATATTTTCTACGTTCTTGAAAGACCGTTTCCCCATGAACCCGCAGAAGATGTTGACCAAAATACATTCGATGCTTGGAAGAAACACGTCGATGATGATGAGCAAGCAGTTTGCATAATGCTTGGCTCTATGTCGGACAAACTTTAGAAAGCTCACGAAGATATGGATGCTCAAACCATCATCTTTCACTTGAAGGAGTTATATGCAACTTTCGTTCATACCGTGAGATTCCAAGTGTCATGTGCCTTATTCCAAACAAGGTATAAGGAAGGATCTGTTAGTGGACATGTGCTTAAGTTGATTGGTGACATTGAAAAATTGGCCAATCTCGGGTTCATCATGGATCATGAGATATGTCAGGATCTAATTCTTCAGTCTTTACCAAAAGAATTCTCTAACTTTATTATGCAGTTTCATCTGTCTGATAAAGAAGCTACTTTAGCAGAATTGCACAATCTGATAAAGCAAGCAGAGAAGGACTTGAAACCGAAGCTTAAAACCTCTGTCATGCTTACGGATACGGACCTGAATCCACGAGGCCCAAAGAAAAATAAGGGCAAGGCCAAGGCTCCAGATAACCTAAAGCCCAATGGTAAGGCGGAGAAGAAAAAGGGAAATGAGAAATGTTTCTTTTGTGGAAAGAATGGTCATTAGAAGAAAGACTGCAGATCCTTGAAAGCCAAGGAAACTAGGGAAGCCCAAGAAGCCAATAAGCCCAATGCTTTAGGTATGTTGTATATGATTGAACTATATTCCCAAAACTCTGAACCTTCTACTTGGGTGCTTGACACCAGTTGTAGGACTCACTTGTGTAACAAAGTGCAGGGCCTGAGAAACAGTAGGAGACTCCGTCATGGGGATGTTGACTTACGCATGGGTAATGGAGAAAAACTGGTTGCATTGGGCGTGGGGACTTATTCATTAGTTTTGCCGAATGATTAGTTTTAGACTTAGAATATTGTGTTTATGTACATTCTCTAGTAAAGAACATCATTTCAATTTCTTCTTTATGTAATAAAGGCTTTTCATGCCTAATAAGTTGTAATGAATGTTCTATTTATTTCAATGAAATAAAATATGGAGATGGTATTTTGAATAATGGTATCTATGTCTTACAAACTAACAAAGAATGTTCAACCTCTAATATATACAACGTTAACTCAAATAATCTCATTGAATCACTTCTATGGCACAATCACTTAGGTCATATCAATGGAACAAGATTAACTAAGCTACATAAGGATGGGTATTTCAAACCCTTCAAATATAAACCTTATGGAACTTGTGAGTCTTGTTTACTTGGTAAAATGACCAAATTACCCATCAAAGGTAAAGGAAAGCGTGCAGCGGAGACATTAGAACTCATACACTGTTATGTATGCGGACCAATGTCAGTCACCACTAGAGGTGGATTCACCTACTTCATTACCTTTATCGATGATCACTCGCGATATGGGTATGTGTACTTATGCGGTACAAATCTGAAGCCTTTGAGAAACTCAAAGACTTCAAAGCTGAAGTAGAAAAACAACTTAACAAAAGTATTAAGTCACTAAGGTCTGACCGAGGTATTGAATACTTAAGCAATGAATTTCAAGATTACTGATGAGTGGTAATTATATCACTATTTCCCACTCATTTAACCTAATATTTTGTATAGTTTCTTGAGTTTTGTGAATATTTTGATGTGTTTTGTGTTATTTTGTAGATAAATAATGTTTCAGGACATTCTGGAGGTGATTTGGGACCAAAATAGTGAAAATTGAAAAAAAGGGCATTTTGGTAATTTTGGCGCGTCGCGACGCCTAATATGCACCAAGGCTTGCTAACGTGCACCGGGTAAACATGTCAGAATCTGAGAAGTTTGACTTTGCTAACGTGCGTCGTGCCACGTGTCACCATCACATACGATCTGTTAACGTGCGCCGTGCCACGTGTCATCATGCTACGGTGTCGACAGTCGCCATCTCCACGTGTCACTCCACGTGTGTAGGCACTACATTTTTGCATGTGAGTCCCTATGATGAGTCTCATTTGGAGACACTACCTTTTTAGTCGAGGAAGTTGTGGGAAACGGTCGTCGGAAGGGAATCAGTATTTCGTTAAATTTTATCGCTTGTTTAGATCCAAGCTCACTCGTTGGACCTTCGTAGCCTAAAAAAACCCGCAAATCATTTAACCTTGGCCCAAACCCACTCACCAAGCCAACACAACACCTAACCCACCAAGACAAGCCCATACGCCCACCACCTTGGCCCACACGCCCAAGGCCCTTAAAATACAACCAAATATTAATTAAATCATATACCAAATTAAATAAAACATTAAATAAAATCATGCCTAATTAAAATCAATCACCAAATTATATTCCCAATCAAGAATATTTTTATTCCTAATTAAAAATATTATATTCCTAACTTAACAAATACCATGCCTAAACAATACGAATTAAATATACTAACTTCCTAATTTGAACTAATTTTGTCCCCTCTCAATCTTTGGTTTGACTTTTTAAAGAAAAATTGGAAAATCAATTAATTGATTTTTGGAAAATCAATTAAAGTGTATTAGATACACTTTTCTCCACCAACCAACACAACTCTCTCTTTTTCCTTCTCCACTCTATCACGCCCAAAGGGGCTGCATCTTCTTCTCTTCACTGTTTTGTCGTGAATGGCAAGAAGAATATAAGGGATTTTTGTGGCAAAAATTCCCAAGTGCTAGCACACCATTTGAGTCTTACGAAGGTGATAGGGAAACCACACACGTGAACATGAAATCATCGACACAAAGCTTGGAGCTTGATGGAGATCCATGGCCGAATTTGGAGGACACTTTTTCAGCTCACTGCCGAGCCTTCTTGGAGGGAGATAAGGAATTTTTGTTCTTCGACGCATCGCTCAACCGCTCGATGTAAGTATTCCGCAACTTCCTCGATGTATTCACTTTGTATTTTCATTGCTTGATATGATCTTGGGATGCTTAGACAATTCTAACAATGGTATCTATGAGCAAGGTTGAACATGAAAATATTTTAGGGTTAAAATTGGGTAAAATGTGTTTGAGCATGATTTGATGAAATTGGATGATTAAGTATGCTTAAATGATGTTGAATTGAAGTTTGATTGGATCAATTTCATGAAAATTGGTTTGGAACAATTTTCCCCAAAAATGTGAGGCTTGGCCGAGAGGTACATATACCCTAATATCTTGGAATTTTTTGATTTTGATTCATTGGATGAGTTGGAATCATGTTGGGAAAGTTGATTGTGGATTTAATTGGATTAAAACCAAATCGATTTGTAAAAATCCCACATTGCCGAGACTTGTGTAGCATGAATTGGGTTTGATTTTTTGTTAAACTGTGTTGGACATGTTTTAATGTTAATAAGCATAATTAATTAGGCTAATTGGTGTTTTGGAAATATTGATTTGAGTGATTAACTATGGCATTACACTTTGTTTAATTAAATGGGCTTAAATTGGATTTGGGCTTGAAATGTTGTAAATGGGCTAATTGGGCTTGGTTGTACCAAGTAAGGTTTAGGCTAAATTGGTTGGATCCAATTGGGCCCAAAACTGTTTCCATAAAGTCCAAATGCGACTAATGGACCTAAATTATTTAATTGGGCCTAATGAGCCTAAATTGATTTCTAGGCTTATAGGGTTATTCCTTGATTGGGCTTTGGTTATTGGGTTTGACCCAAGTTGACCAAAAGTCCACGCCTTAAGAAATTAATTGAAAGCCCATTGGACTTTAATTAAATTAACGTTGGATGTTAATCGGGCTTTGAGACCCATAACGATTAAATTTGGAATTTAAGTCGTAAAGATTCATTAATAAAGTGTAATATTTAATTTGGAATTAAATAACGAATTAGTATTAAATACATATTAAATTGGATTTAATGTTGTAGTTTAATTTAATTCAAGAATTCGTACTTTGAGTACTTATTCGCAAAAATGAGTTTGACTCGAGCAAAATCAAATCGTTGTTTGAACATTGGATGGTCACTAATTATCAGATTAATTAATTGAATTAGATTGATTGATAACATGCTTGTGTGAATACATGGTTGCGATGCATGAATAATGTATATCAGATTGATATTAGATGGGTGAGGCAATTTTGGAAATTGTTGTAATAAATTTAGAATTTATTAATTGGACCTACGTGTCCAGCCTATTACCTCATTTCTCATTGTAATTCTCTTGTCACCTATTCCCCTCAATGTAAATGAGGTTTCTTTATAAGTGTTATGTAACAGGTAGAAGTAAATACTTGTGCTAGCGCGAGAGAGGAAATGGATAGATTTGATCTAGGATCAATGTGTTTAAGTATCCATCCGCATATCATTATTATTTTATTATATGCTTCTTATTATGTGTTTAGAATGCATGTTTAAGGGTGTATGATGATGAGACCTTAAAAAATATAATAAATTGGTTGCCAATTTGCACGCGAAAAACCCTCACAAAATATTAAGCGTTTTTCCTTCCATTGAGTGATTCTTACTCAAGATCTAAGACTGGCATTGGTTTGTTGGCCGAAGTCAAGGCCTTTGTCCATCGAGGATGTGTTTGAATCACGAGAGCTTTGTTCCATATTGGTGTCTTGTCCAAGTTGTGGTTTGTTGGCCAAAGTCAAGACCACTTCTTGTCCATCGACATTGATTACGAAGCTTTCCATGGTCAATGGGTTCCGCTTAACTGGGATCACTAAGTTTGTTGTGCCAAAGCCAAGGCTTAGCTGATTCAGAGGAAAAATGTTAGGTAATATATTGGATATATTGGCATATATAAGATATATGTTTCGGACTTGGATGTCCCCCTACTGGATCTGGGAATTGGATGAGATCCAATTGATCTTAGAGATCTACCTAGTTAATTATCATACAATTTGTTGGCCAAAGTCAATATTGTGTGACATTTAACGGGATCCTAGCCCACTAGGAAACAAGTTTCCCGAGTACTCCACAGAGGGTTAGAGGCTCGCCGAAAAATAGTGGGAGGCAAGTATTAAATTCGCAATATTCGTTTAATAACTTTCCATACGCGCTCATTTCAAATTTTACGTCAAATAAATTATTTATTAGTTGGACTAATATTTAATTGTTGTTTTAATAAACAGTTGGACTGTATTCAAACTATTTCGATTATAGTTGATTTTATAATTGGTTTATAGTAATCAATATAATTTAATTTAATTTAATTAATTAATTATAGTTGATTATATAGTTGGACTATAGTAATCATTATAATAAATAGTACCAAAATCCTTGATTAAATAGTTGGACTATTAAAATCAAGATAATTGGAAGATTAGTGTTTAAAACATAATCCTGCGGAAAATGTTATTTAAACGACTTTAATTTTCATATTGGGAATTAAATTTCAAGATGGTCCTGGAAACTAAGAAGTTACTTTATTTGATAAAATAACATCTTAAGCCTAAGCCCGGAATTAAGCAAATAGTGAAACATGATATTTGGAATATTCATGTGATGATAACTTTAGTGCATAATCCATTATGCTTGCCAAATAGACTCATTAATTTCTTAATCAGAACTAAGGATAAGATCCTTAAAGTATGTTAATGAAATTGAAGGATCTTCATAGATCTATTCTTAGATCTTAGAAGTACTAAAATTGCAATAGTAAACTCTTGGAGAGTTAATGGCTATTCTCAAGGAGACAAAACCAAAAGTTTACAATAAGGCGAGAAGTGCAAGGCGCACCTTACTTCGACATTCCGGAAGGCCAAGGCTTGGCCAAAGGCTTCTGGGGTGTGGAAAACAAATGGAGTTCTACGGTCCCGAGGATCGAATAACAAGCAAGAAATAAGTGCGAATACAAATCGAGGAAGTTACGGAATACTTACATCGATCGGTTGAGCGACGCGGTGACAACAAAAATGATTTTCTGCCTCCTTGGTGTATTTGGCAGTGACTGTTTTTGGCCTCCATGGATTCGGCTTTGGGTGAGCTCCATCAAGCTCCAAGCTTTGTCAAATGATTCTAAGCTCATGGGTGAACTTCCCTATCACCTTCACATGTCTCTCGGAGTGCTAGCTCTTGATGATTTTGCCACAAAATCACCACACTTTGCTTCCCTTTTCCTCATTGGCTCTCGGTTTTTCAGACCAGAAAACAGAAAGAAGAAAGTCGTACCTGGGCGAGAGAAATGAAGAGAAAAGAGAGGAGAGAGAGATAAAATGTGTTGTTAAATTTTGGTAATTAATTTTCCAAAATCATATACCGAATATTGGCTTTAAAAAGTCAAACCAATTAAAGCTTTCAACCACCACCATCAATCAATCAATCAAATTGTCACATCACTCAAAGTGACATGTGATTTGACGCTTGATGTGACTAATGATTTGACGCTTGATTTGATTTGCGTGCCGCACTCGAATTCGAAATGTGAATGCGCACGTAAACAATCTCGGGCTCGGGTTTTCTAATTCCAAATTAACGAATTTTCCGTTGCGACGTAATTAAATGATTATGGCTAGCGAAATCACTATTCACGCCGCTAACGAATTAATTCTAAATTAAATCGTTCGTCCGAATTAAAATCTAATTTTAATTCCGCGTCGAAATCCAATTTCGTATAATATATTAAATATATTATTTTATCGATTAATTCTAAATAAATCGTTCTCTCTCTTTTATTGATATTTTATCCCAGATAAAATATATCCGCAATTAATCCCAGATTAATTTTCTCTCTCATCAAATTAATCCCAGATTAATAAAAGTGCGAGTCATACGTTATAGATAAATCTTCGGGAAGCGACCCATGAGATCCCCGGATATGTTGGCAGTAAATTCGGTCGTCGAACTATCCGAACACGTAAGTACCTAGTACTACGTTTATACCGATTTACAAGACAAGGTTGGCTTCTAGCAAAGCGCCATGCCTACCCAATTCTCCAGAAACATGCTTATAGGAATAAGCGATCTATATCAGGCGTAGTATACGTAGTATTGCGTATTTCGATCCAGTATCGGATGATCACATGCAAGGCCTGGGGCTGGTACAGTGTCTGCCCCATACGAAACATGTATCGGATTACGAGCAACAAGTCTCTTTATTATCGGATAATCATGACCAAGTCATGTTATCCCGATGGTTGCAACCCTTTAGAGAACCAGTTCTGTATCCCTACACGATCATCATCTCCATATGACTGGAGTGATACTTCCGTCTTGACATCACACCCAACACACTACGATTCTCAATATACCCAGCAGAGGTGTACACAGAACCTGTTAAAGCCCTGGACGACCAAAACCAAAGTATATTGATTGTCGCAAGTCTCAGGTTAAGACCAAATACACCTACCCTGATTTCGGACTTCCATAGACACATAATCATACTACCAATGGAATTCCGAGGGGGTCTATCCAGAGCGAAGTTGTTTCCCGTACCATCGGTAAAACACAACCTCCAATTACACTTGCATGAGTATCCTATGCCCAATATATGAGAACTATGCCGTTATGCCCTCAAAACGCGCACAAGTGTAATACTAGTCTTTTACGCATTTATTGATGTCCAATCTCGATAATACTCTGACTAGGGATATTTAATGATTTATCCTTCGTGGATTGATACTGTCTCATATCATTCTCATTCCAGGAACAAATCATAAGGACCTCCTATCATTTATACATCTAGGTGATCTAATCACAAATGATAAGAGTGCAATCTCCTTTGTCACATAGTTAATTTGTACAACAACACCATGATCTGTACAAATAGTGACGCTATGGGTCATAATTGTCCAACAGAGAAGGGCAAAGGCAAAATCATTATAATCTTCTGGGAAGATAAATGACATATCCCAAAATGTCTGCCTAAATTATGGCAAACGGGATCGCAGAAGCGTGACTGCCGTTTGGACAAAGTAGACATGAAGGAATTGAAGACGACCAAGGCTCTGACTTCAAATATGATTGTCATAAATATGTTCACTACTAGTATTAAAATTGGATTTTAGATACTTAGTGTGGTACATAAATATGTTATGGTGTGCAGAATCTGCTATGAGCAGGATACTGACTTCATATGAGATAAATCTACGAATTGAAAACGGGATGAAAGTCGCTGTTTTAACCATAGAAACCTAAGTTTAGGAACTACCCTTCAGGTGTGTACTTAAATTAGGAAACTGTTGTAATGTAACTAATTTGACTAGATACATTATCTCTATATCAGGGTTTAACCCGTTGCGGGTATACCTTTATATTCTAGAACACTAAAGTGTTTCAGTATATATAAATATGATATTGAGATAAACACATTAGATGTGAAAAACAGTATTTATATTTTGAATATAAATAAATCTCAAACATATAATATGACAAACTAATAGCTCAAACTGATTTAATCAGAAGAAACTTAAATGTGGCATTGTTGTCTGGGACACAATTAAACAAGGCTCGTATATCCACACTTTCGAAGAGTGGATACTAGGACTAATTTGATTCCAATCAAATAATGTCTACGAATCTAGTTTAATGGGCAAAGTGCCTGAAACACTATTTACTTGGTAAAAGTATAAATGCCACCAATCTGTTAGCCCTAGTTCATAGTGAAGCAAGTGGGCCCATGTACAGCTAGGCTAGAAGTGGATATGAATATTTCGTGACCTTTACGGATGTGGCATCGCGTTAAGTTATATGTTTCTTTTGAAACACAAATCTGAAACTTTTAGAGTTTCGACACGAAATAGACAAACAGATCGGCTAAAGTATTAAACCACCACGGTTAGACCATGATGAAAATACTTAAGCAATAAGTTTCTCGTATACTTGAAAGAGTATAGTATTCTTTCAATGAGGACTCCTCCCGGAACACGTCATTTTGACGGTGTGTCCGAACGGAGAAACCGAATTTTGTTGGACATGATAAGGTTAATCATGAGTCTCTCTGAGCTACCGTTTCCTTCAACGTATACGCGCAAACAGTGCAAAACTTATTTTTAATAAGGTTCCAAAATCTGTTTAACGGACTTCATATTAGATATGAACAGGTAAGAAGCCGGGTTTCTCATTCCTGAAGATTTGGGTATGCTGGGCATATTTTTGGATGATACCAAACTAGAACCCAAATCGGATAAGTGCCTAATAATGGTTATCCTAGGGAAACCAAAGTATAGTACATATACATCTCACAAGAGAACAATGTAATTGTTGCTCGCCAAGGGGTTATCCTAAGAGGAATACCGATATGCAGTGGTAAGTGGGAGGAAAGTAAAACTCGATGAAAATCGGAGTAATACTGTTCCCGGCACCGATTCCTTAATGGAACACAAATAGTTCATCAAAGATGAAACTATACCAATAATCTTCGAATACACAAGAACCACCTAAGTCGGAGAGAGTCAGAAAACAACCTGGGGTATGGGTTTCTGATCTCACCTCATAAAGATGTCAATCTTATTGAGGAACACGAATTGACTACGTATAAGGAAGTGATACAAGGTATCGACTCCCTATTATGGCAAAGTGCCATGATGTCCGAAATGGATTCCATGTATATTAACTATATTTCGACACTAGTTACTGTACCGCAAGACATTGTGCCTGTTGGTACTATATAAGTCTTCAAGGAAGACATACATGGAAGGCAACATACCAACGTACAAAGCTAGGCTTGTAGCGAAAAGGTATCGTTATCAACATTATGTCGATTACGACAAAACCTTTTACCTGTTGCCATGGTAAATCCATTTGGATGATGCTTGCTGATGCTGAATGTTTCATTTATGAAATGTGGCAGCTAAATGCCAAAACCCCTTTCCTTAACGGAAACCTTTTGGAGGATGTTTGCAACATCCTGACGGTTTTGTCATAACAAAAACTAGCCAACAGGGTTTGCAGGTTATTCGATCCATGAATGGATTGAAGCGAGCATTGAGTTCTTGGAATTATCGTTTTGGTTTAATCATAATGGTTATGATTTAATTCAAAACGAAATGATTCTTGTGTATATAAGGAGGTTAGTGGGAGCGCACTGAAATTGGATGTCCTATAAATAATGATAATATATAATTTCTTGGAAATGATATTCCCATAAAAAAATCGGCGAAAGCTTGGCTCTCGAGAAAATTCTTCATAGAACTCTTGGGAGAAACAACATTTATTCTATGAATAAAGACCTACTGGGATAGATCTAAAAGTTGTTAATAAATCTCCGAGAAATCGTACATTGAAAAATGTACGCGACCTGGTGTCTTATACACTTTGAGCATATGGATTCACAAACAGGCCAATCCAAGTGATAGTCACTGGATTGAAGTTAAGAACATCCTTTAGTATCTTAGAGAACTACGGATGTTGTCTTAAACTATAGAGAATAAGAACTTGAAGTGACTGGGTTCACTGCTGCAAGTTTCCTAAACCGATAATAACAACTAAAAGTCGTGACAACGGTATTATACATGTTGAATAACGGTACAGTGAGATGGAAATCTTCCAAGCAATATACTGTTACCGAATAAACAAAAACGCAGGTTATTGCTGCAGCTGAGGCAGCAATAGAAGCCATTTAGGTCGATAATAATCTAATTAGATTAGATATAGTTCTGTTAGCAGTTGAGTTAGGCTACAACAAAGGCTAAAGAATTAATGGTCTCATCAACGATCCAGATATATACTTCGATATTCATCTGATTCGTTCGGATCATACATCGTGGCGATGTGATGATCGAATAAATCGCATCAGATGATAGTTATGCAAATCCGCTGACGAAAGTCTTTTCTCAGTAATTTGAGCGAACCGTACATAGTTCGGGTGTGGGACACTCGAGTGACTGGCTATAGGCCAAGTGGGAGATTGTTGGATAGTTATGACCCATAGTGTCACTATTTGTACAGATCATGGTGTTGTTATACAAATAAACTATGTGAGAAAGGAAATTAATCTCTTATCATTTGTGATTAGATCACCAAGATGTATAAATGATAGGAGGTCCTTATGATTAGTTCCTGGATTGAGATGATATGAGACAGTATCAATCCACGAAGGTTTAATCATTAAATATCCCTAGTCAGAGTATTATCGAGATTGGACATCGATAATGCGTAAAAGACTAGTATTA